>JAQIXG010006027.1:0-10764 GCA_034700105.1 Oconnorella tubifera
CGCCGGTGGGTTGGGCCACAATTCCCTAAGAATATATGCAAATTAAATATCATCAGAAAGTATTTAGTACAATTAGTAACCATATCTAGTGGCCCGCAATCCACCGACGTATGATACTAGATTGAAATAGAAACTTACAACAAAGGTCGACCCACGTTTTGTAGAAGCTATAAATTAATCTTATATAATTTATTCGCTAGATGACGTACATCTAACGACTGACTTATAGAGATGCAAGGTAACAGCTGTTCAACTTAAAACACTGATCAAATGTAGTTCATTTATACTCAAACTGTTTCATCGGTCATTGCAGATAGTATAATGTTCTAAGCAAATAATATTTACTGCAGTAAATACTATTTATTTATTCACGAGTTCGTTCCCATAGCGATAGAGTCTCTATGTTCATGGGGCACGTTAGGTCTCGCTTTTGTGAACAAGTTGGGCGACGGATCTCTATCGTCTCAGGAGATCCAAGGTCCATCTCTTTCCTGAAGCGACGACTCGCTTTGGCGGTGCAGCGGGGGAATGCGGCGGCAGTGCTGGGAACTTTTGGGACAGTTTTCCGAGACACTTTTTAACTTTTAAATGTATAAATTTCTGAATGTGCTTGTGCAAACTATTAACTTTCTGTGTACTGTAAATTAATAGTAGATACTGTCTTTATATTTCTTCTACTATGTATTTATTCTATATTTATTTTATGATGTATTTATTTTATTATTACCTTGATAATAAATTTATTTATTTAATACAAAGTACTGCAGATATGTAGGTATGCGAATATATCTTTTATAATGCGAAAATTAGTTTATAATCTCAATCATTATTTAATCATGTCTAAGATCATTGATATTTAACATCTTGAAATATTATCTTTTAGAAAGATCCTAGTTTAATTTTTTTCTAATGGTTCAACAAATTTGTCAAACATTAAATATTGTCTTAATGATTAAAACCGTAACGTATTATCTGCATTAACAATTAAAACGTTTATTAATTACTTATATCAAAATCTAAATATGCAATTGTCATTTATGTGAAATTTGGGCATTAAAGGATAAAACTATAATAATAAACAATGATTATTGAGTGCGTACTCGGGCCGTTCAAATCCAGGACATATGGTCACCTTAAATATTCCGGGTTCCATGTCGGCTACCTTTATTGAACCATTGTTCCTTCATAAAAAAAACTAGAGCAAGATTTATTGCAGGAAAAAAGTTCAGTTTCTAACTTTGCTCAATAGAGTTGTTTTAAAATCTGGGCATTAGCCCTATATTTCTTCTCTAAACACTGAGTTATGATTTACTTAGCACAGTCATTGAATCTGTAGACACTTGGTCTCAATTTAATCCCCGCTGGGCAGTCATCTTTGCCTTAGTCAAATAGGTAAAGTATCTGCTGAATCATATTCTACGAGCCGCTCTTGTTGTTTGATGAAAGTTTGTTGTCATTATGTTTTATTGGTAATGTTTAGCGGATCTGTCGTGGTATCCAATCCATGGATCGCGTACCGCTCTTAAACTGTTCAGAAATGATTAGAAAACAATATATGAATAGCTCGTTGAGCTACACAGAGCGCCGCATTATTGCATTAATTAGAAAAATTCTCAACAGATTATGCAATGACATTTTCCTAACATATTGACAATATTTTTTCTATTGACTTCCAAAAAATTGTACCAATATATCTTCAAATTACTACTTCTTCTTTAGTTTATTTTCCATACTTCATTTTCAATAGGAAGGGGACATCCTATCATCTTTTCTGGTTGAATATTTTGACAATAAGTAAATTAAAAATAATGTGAGAAATTGTTTTAGATTTTGAGAGAAATTGTGGTCACCCTAAAGAAAAAAGAGTGCACATAATTGAATAGACCTATTGTTTTAGTCTTTATGTGATGTTTTAGTCAATTATCTTCAACATATTGGTCCAGAAACTGCATTGTGTCTTGCAATAAGATTTCCTCATTAAATATCAAAGCAGTAGGATATGTGCACATTATTTCTCTTAGTTAGTATGCTATATTATTGTATTATTGCGAAAATCTTTAGCAAGTAAATCAGTTATTATCTTAAAATAATTAACATTCTGGCTTAAAAAATTGAATAAAAATAATACACTTAATGAGGACTTTCATACAATAAATAAAATAAGCAGATAAGATGTAAATATTACAAATTTATACATTTAAATGTACGTATATTTATTTATATATTTAAATGGTAGAGATAAACTTATGATAGATACAATAGAAATATGAAGATATGAAAGGCCTATAGGGTTAAGCTAAAATGAAATTAAGTTAATTGTTACTCTGTTACTTAAGTCAGGTTTTTTAACATAATTAATATTGTATGCTGTAAATGAAGAATGGTAACTTTAAATAAAGTTAAAATCGTTGAATTTCTCAAAACATATACGGTTAAACATTCTTCATATTTTTATTATTTAGGATTGTAAGGTTTAAAGATAAGAAATTATAAGAATTTGAAATAAAATTATTTATTGTCGATATATCTGAAGACATTCAAGGAAGTCGAAGACTTTAGACATTTCTTTAAAACAATATCGATGAAACAATAAACTGAATCGCAAAACTGAAACCAGTCAAACTAATAAAATAATTATGCTAAGAAAATAATAGTGCGGTATTGTATTGAAATCATTTTATTAAAGATATCAGAAACCATCTGCAGCGATTATAATGAAAGCAATGCAACCACCTCCCAGGCCATCACAATGCTAATTCACAAATGGATGGTCGCATTAACCCTGTCAAGCGTTTGCTGATGATAACAAAGAAACATTTTCCTCTCAACACAAACAATCTCAACGAGAAGTTAACCTTAATCTCAACTCAATCAATTCCTAAACCTGTTATTAACAATCAAGAACTTGTGGATAACGTACAAAAACTATCAAATTTAAAGAAACTAAATCCTTGTTCAATTAGTTCTGGTTTGACTAGACCGAGAAGGGTCGTAGGTTCGATGCCCAGTAATCGCAAGGAGAGCTTCCGATGGCTTCTGCCTCGCGCTCCCCAGCGTCGACTCGTTTACAAGAACGGTGATTGCAACATCAGCAGAGTGAACATCAACAAGAGAGGTCAGCGCTTTCTTGCTGACATCTTCACAACTCTTGTTGACATGAAGTGGAGATGGAACCTTCTGATCTTCGCGCTGACCTTCACCTTAAGTTGGTTCATCTTTGCCTTGATCTGGTGGTTGATCAGTTTCTCTCACGGGGACCTCGCGAATCACGATCAACCAGATTGGAAATCATGCGTGGAAAATGTTTATGATTTCCCAACAGCCTTACTTTTTTCCATTGAAACCCAACAGACGATAGGTTATGGGTTCAGATACATGAATCCTTATTGCGTTGAGGCGCTGTTCATTCTGATGTTTCAGTCGATATTCGGTATCATCATACAGGCTCTGTTGACTGGACTGATTTTTGCCAAGTTATCAAGACCCAAGAAAAGAGCCCAGACGTTGATGTTTAGCAAGACGGCTGTGATTTGTGAGCGAGACTCAACTCATTGTCTTCTCTTTAGAGTGGGAGACATGAGAAAGTCGCATATCGTCGAGGCCCAGGTACCACTATTACTAAATTATTTTTTATTCTTTTTATTTAGTCATCTTGATGTCATCTCAAATTGTTTGTGATTCCGTTTGCTTTTTAGAGTGCTCAATTTAAACAGTTTGCAATTTTGTCCATCAGTTCGGAACCATTAGTATCATTACCCCGTATGATTGATCGTGCCCAAAGCAATAAATTTAATGTCATCGCGGAATTATTCTTATTAAATAATGTTACATAATGTTACTAAACTTAATTTTTAAATAAAAAGAACACACAGAGCAATGTTTATGACATTATACTGAAGTCATTATTTAAAAGAATAAAAGAAATGCTATTACAGGTCGATGGCTATAAATTGAAATAATCGAAGAAATATCTTTACATTGTATGTCACACAAATAGTTTGACATTTATGCAGAACATTCAATATGTAACGAAAATCGATTACAACTTATATTGGTTATTAGATACTGAGACATTATATATCTAACTTGAATTAAAAGGTCATCCAATATATAAAACTATGAACGTTCCATATTATATTATTTTATTAGGACTATTGTTTATTTTGAATTATTTTATTTATTTATTTATGTTATCGATCTTTCCTAAGTTTAGTTTATTAGCAACCTCCAATGGTATCTTGTCATTTATGACCTTGCGTTCAGTGTAGATCTCTTGATCGCCCCTTGTAACCGGATTGACAGATGTAATTAACTATTGATAACGATTTTCATATTTAAGGGTCTTACTAAAGCGTCGTAAGTCAGCAAAATATTCAGCTTTATCAATCAATGTCGAAGCTCTAACCACTTTGCAACCGAGCTTAAAATTTCGTTAAATTCTATTACATTACATATAGGCATATCATGTCAAGAATGATGTTATTAGAATGATATTTGACTGCAACTATTAATATTTCTCTCAGTTCGAAACTAATCAATTGTTGGCAGCCATTTGATCTACCAATTCCTACTGCTGAATGATGCAATCATGATCAGTAATAAAATAAAATGAAAAGTGAAACCAAAATTAAACCAAATTACTTAAAAAGCTCTCAAATTACAACATCAATCTGCTATTTTGTGATAGAATAACAGCAAGCCGTGTTAGTAGACCAAAAGATGAAAGATCTCTCTCTCTCATCAAAGTGCGCAAATAGAAACAACATGTTGAGTAGACAAAAGAAATCATTCATCTCACCTTCAACCTGTTTTCGTTTAAGCCAAAACAAATGGAGGAAGATTAATTTTATTTGACATCAATAGCTTCTATAAACTTTGCTCTGACATGCTTGGACAGAAATTATGGATAGATTAAGTGCAGAAATACTGCTTGGAAAAAGTGCGTTATTGGAAAATGCTGGCATTGTGCAGTCATCTTAATATTCTTAAAATTTGTACTTAACGATGTCAATAATAAAAGTAATAAAGTAAATGTAGAATGATTTAAAAGTGAAATTCATTGATTTTTGTGCCTTCACAAATTCACTATATAATTACTTAAATCTTTGAGGTTAAAGTTGAAACAAACAAATATTTTTCGTTTTGATCACTTCAGAATTATGTTAGTAGATCCACCACCATCATTTGGGGTGATGAGATTTACACCCCTACAAAGAAAGTAGCTCCAATACCCGGGTCTTTTTGATCCTGGAAGAAAACCTATTCTGTTAATCCTCCAAGCGCGCCTATGTACATGTACAAAAAAATTACTCCCCTCAAGCGTTAAGTGAAAACGGCCCCTCTCATATCCTTAGGTAATGGGGGCCCTTGATACCCCTCTCTTATAGTATACCTAAGTTACTGTAGTCTCAAGGACATTTTGCTCCGTAACTATAAAGATACAGCTAGTCCTATAGTTTTGAGGCGAGGTTTGCAAGAGAATATTTTATGAGCTTCATAATATATCCACTGTGAATCTACAGTGAAGAAAGTGTCTATGAACACAAGACTTTACGTAATGTATTGTTGAGTGTAATCAATCAAAAGAGTCGTTACTGGCAGATAATAAGGTGAAGAGATCTTCTTGAAGCGTGGAGTGTTAATAGGCCTACAAAAATCTTTATGTTTTATTATTATACTATAGGACACAGATATTCAAAACAAATTATAGAATATACTGTATCATTGTGATCTAAATAATGATTGTTTAAGAAGGCACTTTTAGATATTATAGCCAAGTGGAGACTTTTGCAAAAACTGAACACAAACTTTATCGAGCAATTTTGTGATATATTAATGAAAGTTAAATATTATTTTTACAGATTCGAGCCATTTTTATAAGCAAGCGTACAACTAAAGAGGGTGAGATCTTGCCCAACTATCAACGAGAACTGCTCTTGGTCAATGGCATAGGAGACGGTCGCCTGTTTCTCGTCTGGCCAGTCACAATTGAACACATCATCAATGAGGAGAGCCCACTTTGGGATATTTCAGCAGACGATCTTCGTCGTCGTCACTTTGAGATAGTGGTCATACTGGAGGGCATCGTGGAGTCCACAGGCATGACGGCACAGGCCCGCACCTCGTATCTGCCCTCGGAGATCATGTGGGGGCACAGATTTGAGAGACTGATGAACTACCAGAGAGAGAATGGGCAGTACTTGGTGGACTACTCAAAGTTTAATGATATGATACCAGTGGAGATGTCTCCATTAAGTGCCAAGGATAGATCTGAACAAGAGGTGGAGGAGGAAATACAAGAAGGGGTAGTGGGTTCGACCTCAGACGAGGGTGATGTCACTAATACAAGTGCGGCTGGCTCTGTACCGGTGTGTCCTAATGGTATAACCAGTGTGGTGGGGTTTGATTTATGCAAAGATTTCATGGCAACTGATCCTTTTGCTGCGCGTATTAATGATATATGTCAGTTGCATCAGGCTAAAATATGACTTTAAGAGTAAATAAGAGAGATTGAAATGAAGATTTGTAAAAAAGTGATGCGTGAGGTTTAAATGAAGATTTGTGAATAAGTTTATGCTCAAATATAAGAGATTATGTGACTGCAGCTTAGTTGGCCTATAATCTATTAAAGTTACTACAGTTTGTGAATTTGAAACTTTAAATAAATCATTTGCTCAATTTAAATCTAGGCCTACGCTATATAGTTCTAAATGAATATATAGGTAGACTAATTTTTATTGCCTGAATTATTTGTATCAGTTCTATTTGTTTTAATTTTAAGCTACTATTAATGAAGGCAGTTTTCGTTTAAACCTATTTGTTGTTTAATGTCACATCAGCGCAAGGCTATTCAATATGTATATTGATGTGCTTTTAATAGAGTTAACAGTAATGCTATAAATTGATGTTTACTGTAATACTGTAATTCTGTAATTTTAAGTCATACTGTAATTGAATAATATTGAGCAAGAATAAGATGCAAGATCAGTAAGATAATTAATGGTTTTGTTTTGAGCTCTATTATAGATATTCAAATTGTAAATTATTTCAACTGCAACTTTTCTGTCATTCCTCTCTTTCATTTCTTTGTCTTTCGATTTATTTCATTTATTAAGTTTTTAAATTATTATTATTTTGAGTGAATAATTCTTCTTGAATATTCTGTCTTCAAATTGTAAATAATCTCCAAAGTCATTTTGCTTGCTTGTTTCTTATAGTCACATCAGCACAAAACTTTCTAATAATTTCATTATAATTGCTCACAACAATAAAAAGACAACAATGATGTCAATATTGACAACTTGGTGTACATAACCAAAAAATATTTTAAACATACCCCCCCCCTCCCCTGTATCTGGATTCAACAAAGACTTTTTTTCTCATTAAATTCATAAATAAAAAATATTATATTGTAATAAATAATGTAAATAACATACTTGTATAACTTATCTGTAAATATGTTTGTAACGATGAAGTTGATATTAACTGCATTGAATTGAAGTCTCTAATGATTTATTTTTGTATATAATCGCAAATATAATTTAGATGTCTGAAATAATTTTGAATAGTTATGTATAGCCTGCAGATTTAAATAATAATTAATAATAATAATAATAATATACTGAGTTTAGTCAAATGATGAGACTAGCATCAAAGCAGGGACATCATTTCCTTGGGGGAGGGGCAGAGAAATTTGCAAAAACAAGTGATCTTTTTTATTTAATATAAAAAGATATTTGCATTACAATACAATTATAATAAGAATAAAATTAAATTTATTTTTATAAGAATTTCCTAGAAACTGTTTGAAACTATTCATTCTTTCAGTCACAAAAATCTTTTAATTATTTACCCGTAAAAAGTAAGATAATTTTTAGTCACTACCCCCCCTCTCCCCCGGATATAAAATGTTACAACAGATCTACCAGAGGTCCGGCTCTTCAAATAACTTTATAACGCTCTGGTCAGCTGAAAGAGAAAATATCTACTGTTTAAGGCCACATCAGCACAAAATGCGTCTGTTTAATGCTGCAAGCAATGCTGTCAATATTGAACGATGACCAGAAAAAGTCAAAGATGACGTCCATGTTGCAACTGAGTGGACAAAAGTCAATGATGATGTCAATAAACAGAAGTGATGGCTCCTAACACATTTGTCCAAATTGAATGCAATAAACACCCAAAAAAATTCATAAAAACTAAATTACCTATTTAAAAAAACACTTAATTTAATTTCATAATGATTTAAATATAATACATCCCCTCTCAACCCCCCCCTCTACGTATCTCTTTCTATCTCTCCATCACACTTTCTCTCTCTACTAAACATCTAATCTCACTGGCAGAAAAAATCTAGTCAGATATTCGTAAGTCCCCCTCCCCCTTCCCTTTATTAAAATAAATATTTGTATATAAAATCACAACAAACCATCAGCAATAACATCATCTGTAACATCAACAACAAAACGACTTTTCTTCAAAACTGGTTCACCTGATAAACCAAATATTAAACCGTTTAAATAAACGTTTAAACAATGATCATTATAAAACAAGTGACAATTCAATATCAATTTAAGATTTATTTATAACACAACATATAATAGCAGTTGTATTTCTGTTAGAAAAGGCTGCAGCCTAAAATTACTTTAGGCTGCAGCCTAAAGTTACTTTGAGCTGCAGCCTAAAGTAACTTTGGGCTGCAGCCTTACGTTACTTTAGGCTGCAGCCATTAGCGCTTAAACGCTAAAAAGTAATTTTTATTGTAAACAAACTTTTACATCAACTAGAGTAGAAGCGCGTTTGGTCTAGTGGTTAACACTCTGGGCTGTACAACCAAAGGTTGTCGGTTTGATTCAAGTATAAGTCCGAATTGTTTTATTATAAAATATCTTACATGATATACCCGATTATAATTAAGCAAGAAATTTAATGTAATCACCTTTTCTTTCTGAATTATCACATTTTTTATCATCATTATCATCATGCTTTTTATCATCATTATCATCGTTAAGTTTTTCTCTGGAAAACAACACAAAATTTTAATAAATAAATAATTGTAGTTGATTTTCAACCTAGGAAAATATATAAAGAACTTGTAATTTAATTTAAGAAGAGAATCCATGCTTATTCTTCCCAGTGTACCCTTCTACCAAGCCTACATTCTAGTTCTTTCTACTATTTCCGTTGTACTATTCCCTTCTCCTGAGCAACAATGAATGACACAACTACCTACTGTAATGTAGGTTCACTTGTAGGCTGTATTGTAGGTGTAGTCTTGCACCACTTGCTGTGTTTACAAGACTCAATACTAGACACGTATTCATCATAACTTTTCACTAAATACTTCAAACGTATCGATACATTCTTAGCAAAATCCTGCCTCACTACAAACACATACAAATCTTGATCACAAACTTATGAAAGAATCATCTTACTAAAGGATGCGCCGAGTCACTTTAACGCTATTTATCGTATGATTAGTATCAACTTTATAAAAGTTTAAGTATATTAAAATGTTTTGTTAAGACAAGGGAAGTAGCATTTCTAACCAGAATCGGCTCGATCTTTTTGAAAGAGAGCAACAAAAGCTGACGTGTCATTTATCCAAATTACTTTAACGTTACCTGAAATATAACATTTATAACGTTATTGACGTTAAATAAAGATGTTAAATAAAGATGTTAAATAAAGACATTAAACGCGAAGCGATGCGTTACCGTATAGAGAGAAGAGTTTAATGAGATCCGACGTCTTTGTTTCTTTATTAAAAGAAACGTGAAACACGTGATCTCTACGCATAGGCTCTGTTGTACGCATAACAATGAGAATTAATAATGAATAATAATAATAAGTACAATTATATAAATCTTTATGTATATCTCATAAGTACACAACATAAAAATATATAAACATTTTCTACAAGAGAGTTTTTATGTAAAGAGCTATAATATGTTTTTTGGAACTAATTTTTATAATCCTAAAATATGTTTAAAATGAAAACAAAATTATATAAATGTCATATAAAGTTTTGAAAATCTTGCAAAAATAAACGGATGAATAACTAGATCAGATTTCATGTACCCTTCTCCCAAGCATACGCATAACACGCAATATACATACCGTCATCTCCCGATATACAGATATAATGCACATCGGCTAGACGCATCAAATGTATTCTGTAGAATAAATACGTGAATACATGATCAGAGATTAAATCATAGAATGATTACAAGTGATGATTGACTGACTACTAATTCAGTGTTGAGTTAAAGAATAAAAATGCTACATTTTTGAGTTTTATATAGCTCAGTGACTTATTCAAAAACGCAACTTTCTAATTTAAATAAGTGACTTATTTAAAAAAGCGACTTACTTATTTAACTTACTTATTTAAATAAGCAACTTTCTAATTTGAATAAGCGCCTTATTTAAAAAAGCGACTTACTTATTTAGATAAGGCAAAAGCTGTGAAGGCAAGTCGTCGCCAGTAAAACTAGTATCATCAATATCTACATTGAAAACAAACAAATTATTACATTTAATTTCAAACACTAATAACTTACAATATACAAACTATTTCTGGGTCCGCGACTATTCAGTCCCGCCGATTCAGTTCCGCCGATTCAGTCCCCGCCCAATTCAGTCCTAGCCGATTCAGTAAGAGCCGATTTAGTCCCAAGATTTAACTGTTAGGGTTAGGGTAACCCTAACCCTAACCATTTATTCACAGACGTCACCGATCAAGACTGTGATGTGTCAACGGGC
>JAQIXG010006028.1:0-10764 GCA_034700105.1 Oconnorella tubifera
TATTATACAAGTGCTCATTTAAGGCTTCATATACTGGCGGGGGGGTGAAATGTCCGGGGGGGGGAAATGTCCGTTCCTCTATGATTATATGATCATCTATAATAAGCCTACTTACCATTCTCATTAATCAGTTAAAAACTGAAAAAGGATTGCATATTTATTCTGCTATGTTAAACTCAAATATAGTCATATTTGTCATATTTATTAAAAACAACAACATTAATATTAAGATTAAGATGATAAACAACAAGCATCACGCTTTATTATGCGTATATTAAGATTAACACGATAAACAAACAAGCATCACGCTTTATTATGCGTATATTAAGATTAACACGATAAACAAACAAGCATCACACTTTATTATGCGTAATAGAAATCAGTTGATGGTACTTATTACTTATTAGGCCTATACACATGAGCATCTTGATAAAATTTGATTTACAGTATTATATATTACGTTACTATCTAATCAAATATTCTACCCTGAGACGGTATTATAAATACATATCTATTTTTGCAAACATGCCTGCATGCTAATCTGAATTAATCGTGTTCAATTAACAGCATTTTCCTTATTTTGATTCAATTACACAATGTTGAATGTTTCGACTGTTTAATTCTTGACATTTTACATAACATGGCCGATAAATGACACTCAGAGGCAGCATAATACAGTCAAAAATATAGGCCTATATTTTTTAATTAAAATTGTTAATTTTTTTAATTTAAATGTTTAATTTAATTTAAAAGCAATATTTTTAAATTTAAGCAATAAAATTATAGAGGCTAATATACGATGAGCTATGAGAAAACTCTTGTTAAAGGTGACCACGAGATCATGATCTTGTTAAAAGTTACATTATAATACACATTATTGCAATTAACATAATAAAAACATTAAATATATTAACACAAATGCAGTTTCATAGTTTCATAACTTTACATAATATATCACAATTTCAATTTCAGATCTTGTACACAAATATATTTGAAAGATGTTAGAGCATTCACCGAGACTCTGGGACCTAAAGTTTACAAATTAAAATGAATTCAATGTCGGTTAATTTACTATATAATGAATTTACAATGCAATTTACCTACACCCTGTATCATAAAAATGTGCTATAGATCTTCATCTTTACTTTGTCAAAGTTAACACCGGAAATAAGCACTCTAGTCTAGTCTAGTATAGCATAAATAAAAAGACAATTTAAATTATAAAAACCTAAACTAAGTAGACTAAACCTAAACTAAACTAAGTTTTATTATACAGTAAAAAAATGGTTCTATTAATGTTAATATCACAGTCTAATAAATGTCAATGGAAATATATTTTACTGCAAGTTATGATTTGTATTGCATCAATCGTTTCTGGTTCTTGGTAGTGTTACTTTCTTGATGGTAAGGGTGGAGGCTGTTTCTGTAAAGAATGCATTAAATAAAACAATCTTAGTTAGATTACCAATTTCATTCAACAATCTTAATTTTTACAGATATAAATAACACAATGCAATTATGTTATTTAAAGATAAATAATATAAAGAATACACTTATTGGTAATGCATATTCATTTATATTATGCAATGCAAAATATTCAAAATTAGAGCAATCCACTCAAGATCGTATACATTAAAGACTGCAGCCACAATGAGTTGAATAGTGTTTTTATAAAATTTCAACAGAATGCTGAAATTTTATCAAAATCACACAAATGTTTCACATAGTTAAACACTGTATCTACATTATTATTTAATAAATGACATTTACATCAGTGATGACACACTAAAGAATGCAGCAAAAAACACTAAGATTTGAAACAGGTATAGCAAGTTACGAATTATACGGTTCTAATATTACTGTGCCAGCATCTTAATATACAGTATATGATTTTGATCAACATTAATTTAGAATAATCGTAACATACTTACTTTATTATATGGTTTTGGCCTTTCTTCAGGCTACAAATGTACAAGACAAAAATTATTACTAATTTGAAAAAGTCTACAAATAAATAAACTTTTGCCTTAAATATACAGTCATACCTAACTCGTTCAAATTATTGTTTTGTCGACAGTGTTAACACTAGAAAATATAATTTACG
This sequence comes from Oconnorella tubifera, assembly GCA_034700105.1. Taxonomy (NCBI): domain Eukaryota; kingdom Metazoa; phylum Annelida; class Clitellata; order Enchytraeida; family Enchytraeidae; genus Oconnorella; species Oconnorella tubifera. The sequence continues at coordinate 2,105 of JAQIXG010006028.1, forward strand.
TTATTTAATTATTTTATATTCTGACAATCAAGCTAAGTAATTTGTTTCTGTTCATATTTGAGCTTCTCCATTAAATTCATTTTATATAATAAAATAATCGCTTAAATGCAAAAATGTTCTAATACTTTAGAATTTAGACATGGATAAAAATCATTTCAGAGGGAATAGGCTTAGGTTACTTAACTTTATGCAACCCGATGTACACAGGTTTTAAATTTCAATTTTTTAATCTAAACTTTTAATTAAAATTCAATAGCCTAAAATTATTACTGATATTATTATTATTGCAATTCTGTATGAAATGATGTTTAAATATTATAAACCAGTTTTATTTACTATCAACTGCTATAATATATTTACATAATCAGAGTCCAGTTCACTTATGCTCGTTGAGCTGTTTGCGCTGTCTCGATCTAAATATATCAAAGGCAATTATGTCATTTATAATCACTAATATTCATGTGATAATTTTATCATTAAAATTTATTCATTTATTTATTAAAACTTATTACATATTAAAGAAAAGGTGGTATAGGCCTGATTATTTCTGTCAAATTAGCAATTTTAACACAATATTAGAGGCGCAATTTCGATAAGTCTCTGAAAGTTAAAAGTTTGGGGTGGTGGGGGGGGGTGACAAAAGTTATTATCAATAGAATGTTTTATTTTCTTCAAACTCAGAAATGACAATCATAAAACCATTTAGTATTTTCTGATGAGTTTCAATGTCCTCTAATGCCTTAAATAATTTCATATTCCAGCGAATACATATTTAATGAATGTCATTTACTGTGCCACTATCAATGAATGAGTGGGTAAATGAAACTTACTTCCTGAAGATGATGAACTTGATCTATTTGAGTTGTTTGCTGCTGTACCCCAGTTATTAGCTGCAGCTGATGCTGGTGCAGGATTTAATAGTATGCTCGCTTGAGCTGCAGATGTGTCTACTTTGTAGATGACCTAGATTTCATTCAGTCACAATAATAACACGATAAGTTAAGGTAAAATACTTAATGGCCACAGAGTCGCCAGCAAGTAAGAGAACAAGTGATGACTCTGGGAACGGGGAATATGGGTAGGGAAAATAAATATTTTTAAATAGTTTCCTTGCAAGACAGACACATAAATCGCTCTCAATGAATGCAATTATGTTATGCTAGGTCGGCGTTGTGTTCTTTTTTTTAATAATCTCTGTAATTCATTAAATAAAAATAAAATACAGGGTTTGTCTCAAGATTCTTTGTGTTGGTAAAGTAGTGTCAATGTGTCCGGCAATATATTATTATAATTCCAATGAGGTGAACAAGAAATTCAAGTTATGAAAACTGATTCTTAGAATAAAAATAACAAACCGGTTCCTGTTTAGATTTTCCACGATTGTTAACTTTTGAGATTTCTTCTTTTGCTAATGCTAGTTTCTCCTAAGAATTATGAAAATGTTATAGATATTATGCTTCTAATGCGATACGTATAATTTACAATTATTGAAATTATGAAATGAAATTATAAATTATTTACCATTGAAAGCACCTAAATTATTTACCATTGAAGTCGTTTTATGTGTACAAAGAAGCTTAAACATGTATGTATATGTATAATCATTTATTAATTTTATTTATTTATTTCAAACACTGATCAATTTCATAATAACATTAGATCAGACAGAAAAAGGTCTGATCCAGGAATATCAGATAATGTGACACTAATGATGTCCCTTCGCTGCATAAAAACAAAAACATGTATAAAAAGTCATAATATACATGTAAAGGGTATATTATGACTTTTAATAAAATATTTATTAATCAATGTTGTTGCAATGAATTTTGACTAGATTTTCAGATGAATGCAATGAACAGACGTGTCACGAACCTGGTGTTCCTTGAAAGACTTGGAAATCCCACCTTTGTACTGCAAACACCAGTTCTTAAATAGAACTTCAGCTTCCGATATTGTGATCTTTCCAACTTTAACCATTTCCATGATGTCGATCAATTTTTTGTTCTTTTCATTCATGCAATCATATGCGGCTAAATATATATTTATTAATCATATTATAAGGCTGAATATCTTCTGTAGATAACAGCATAAATTGTAGTATCTTTAACGAGAGAGCTATTCTATTGTCATTTAGAGTCAAAATTCTTGTTATTTGCGTGTTAAATGTTAGACCTTGAAAATTTAAAGCAACTTATTCTTTCTACCTAAGTCTTGCTGACTTTAATTTACTGGATTCTGAAGTTACAAGAATAATCATAAGCTGAAACTAAAATGTAAAGTGCCTGATTTTTTATACAGACAAATAGTTATACCTCGAGGTGATGATGACGATGATGATGGAGATCTTGTTGCAAGCTTTGTAGGTGGTGATGTTAGTGGTGATGTAATTGATGCTGTAGGTGATGTAATTAGTGATGTAGGTGATGTTAGTGATGATGTAGGTGATGTAATTGATGATGTAGGTGATGCCGCAAGTAAGACCGAATGTGATAGTGACAAGGGCTGTAGCTGTTTGACCTCTCTGCCTGGGGTGGTAGGCCGACGGCTAGAGCCTGGCTTTGAGCCGCTGCCATTGGTTGTCTGTGCAGAATTTCCTGATATAAATAAAATCACTTAATTAAGGATATAGAAAAGTGATTTAGAATTTCAATTTGATAAGATTTGTAACAGTAAAATGGATGCAATGCAAAACCAATGAGAATAGCTTTAAAATGAGCCGATAGCTAGAAAGAAAAATAAATACAAATGAAGCACCCGGTGCTGCAACATTTAGTTCAAAAATTAGTTAAAACATAGTCTTGTGTTATATAATTAAACATTAAACTAAAATACACTTAGATAAACTTAGATATACACAGTAGATATAAAATGCATATATAATGTTACATAAGCTCCCTTGAATCAGTCGTTATTTGAGTAATATTACAGACCTCCATTCATATCCACGTATTTATCTTTTGCATTCAGTGAATCTTTCTGCAATTCTTTTAATACAGAGTTCCAGTCATTAATGTAGCAGTGATCTGTGGAATAGAGCACATTTCAGCAAAGTAGTGTGTTTGATTACATTAATATTATAATCATCATTTGATATTATTTTTTGAATTGATGAGTAATTTCAACTGTTCTTCAAAAAGTAATGTATTTTATAAATTATTATCAAGATCATTCTTTTTATTTCTTAAATTATGCAAACATGTAATCAATATATTTTAATACTACTCTTTAAATAAATACGAGTTCTAAATAATGACATTTGCTGAAAATCTTATACTAAACATAAATATATCACTTATCATATTGTTTCTTTTTTCTTATCTTGTTCTTATTCTCTTTCACTTATCGTTTTAACTTATTTTAATTATCTAAGTTAAAACGATAATTAATTTTAATTAGTTTAATTAACTGGAAATTCAGTTTAGCTCTTTTGATTAACTATTTAATTTGATCAATAACATTTAAATCATTTATGCACTGACCTGAACCTCCATATTCGCACATTTTTACATACACTGCATCAATATCTTCAGTCTAAATAAATACAGAAACTCCTTATTACATTACATAGTTTGACATTCATAAGTTTTAGAAACAAACCAGTAAAAATCTGTAGAGAAAATATGAATAAACTTAAAATAAAATTACTTTACACCTTAACAGGCTGCTATATTATATTAATTTATATTGTCGATTTAAAACATAAATTAATTTAAAGTAACTGTGATATGCATTTATTTTAGAATAATTTTATATATTGCATTAAATAAAAAGAAATTATGCTGCTAAGCATGTTAACCATATATCTAGCAATTGCCTTAAAAAATTAGATGACATTAATACAATTGAAATTCAAGAACTTAACAACATTAATTTTGATTGAACCTCACTGAGCTCTAAGAGTAGATAAACATAAATAAACATTGCATTTCTAATCCAATTTTCTTTAAATTTATAAGAGTGCGTCACTCTATTGCAAAGTGCAACACAGTTTATTATCTTACTGTTTCTCTGAAAGTCTGAAGAAATGACGCAAGCTGATGATGCCCATTAGTTCGAGCTAAATCCTCCGGCAAGCAACCTTTATTATTTGTTATGCCATAAGCAAGAGCAGCGTCTGGAAGATCAACCAATTTTGAACAGAGTTCACTGAATCCAAAATTAGCAGCAAAATGTAAAAGAGTTGGCAATTCACTGCGACTGTGTTCTGAAACGAATAATTTGTATATTAAAATAAATTATTATTGTCAATTATATTGTTAATAAACTTAATAACTATCACAAATCTTCAAATATTCACCATACAATAATACAATGGAGTTAATACGATCTGCATAATTTTAAACTTCTAATAGTAATATGTAATATAACTTATTTCTAATTTATACCTATTTTGCTTGTTTAGTTTTACAAGTTTATATTCAGTAAACCTGTAATGGAATGCTGATAAATTCCAAAGAGCAGTTCAAATGCTTGAATTGGAAGATCATCTTCCGTAAAAAATTCGATTAATTTCTTGTCCAAATCAGCTATCGGATGTCCTTTCTCTGTCATATAGCGACAAATGTGTTTCATCTGATTGATGTAAATCAGAGAAATATTCCTTGCATCTTCAAACTGAGAGTTGTAGGTTAAACTGTGACCAGTTGAAAACCTTTTCCCATCAACCATAATGTCAATCTTCACTGATCCGGGATGATGCTCTTATTAAGTAATAGAAATACAGATATTTTCTTATATTAAGTATCAAAACAGCTAAGGGCAAAATATATATATATAAAAATACATTACGAAAAATTAAAGGAATATCCCTTCAAATGGCATATATACAAATATTACTTTTATACATTTCTAGTAAATTTATTATTTTTTAAATAAATGCCTATAAGCAATAAATAAATAAGAAACATTGCTTAAACAACGGTGAGAACTACTATATTATCTATTATAATAGTTTCAACAATAAACTTGATCAACTAAATAATAATAAAAATAGGATTTAATAATAATAAACAAATATATTTTTATTAACACACTTTCAATATTCTTTGCATCACAATAAGTATCTTTACACTATAGCAAAACAAATCCTGACGATGGTTTTGTTATAGTGTAAAACATTACTATTGTCATTTTTATGACTAAATTAAAAAAAATGAACTGAATTGACAAATTTTGTTTTGAAATCCATTATCTGTTAATAATGAAATTGATTACACAATAACACCTGACAATATACTCTAGGCTCATACAATAAATAGTATTAGTATAGAAAGTACATGCGTTAGCCATATACCTGGAGCAACAAAAGAGTATGTGTAAGGGTTAAGGCGCTTTGAAGTCAGATCATAAGCAAGTAAATCATTCTGATTCTTAATTAGTACAACAATTTGTGCAGAGATATTCACCGAATCTTTAAAAGAAAGGATTATCGTTGTTCCTCCCTGAAATACAGTACATTTCGCATACTATTAACAACATTGTTATGTTTAAGGAAACAAATTCAAACAACTACAGTAAGAAAAAGACTGAAACTAATTCCAATCAGTAATTTATTAGGATTATAATGAATTAAAGTTAACTTCATAATAATCCTAATAAATTTTTGATAAAAATGACATATGTATACATCATTATGACTTATATTATAAACGTAAAGAAAATTATCTTTTACATAAGATTTCATGCCGAAATGGGTAGCATATGTAGCAACTGCCAGAAACACTCAAAACTATTAAAGTGAACATCATGATTCATAGGTTCGGTACTGATCCACCTCATGATAAGAATTTTGAATAAATTAAACATTTTGCAGATAAAGTTGTGATATAATCCAGTTATGATACTTGAGAGCTCGAAGTATATCGAATTTTAGTCACTAAAACCAACATTTGACCATACACAATAAAGCCTCATATAATACAATAAAAAAAAAATTAACTGACCTCACTTAGAGCAGTCTGTGGCAAAACTGTAACTTTATTAGGATTCGACACTGACACACCCACTGCGGGCGTCTTTATTGCAGCAGGCTTAACAGAAAGATTCACTATGAAAGTAAACATTTCATTCACCTCTACATGATCATAAATTTTCCATTTAAAAAACTGTCCGAACTTTTCAGTAAGTGCATTACCCTTATTATCTACCATCGAGAGATGACTCTTTGATACGGCACACATCAATAGAATTCCGGTCCCATCTTTAACGGTAGACTTGTACGTGAATTGAGAATTAGTTGCAAGAAATTCAAGGTGTCCTGGAGATGCAATGACGATGAATATTTTAGAGTCGCTGGCAAATGTGTTGCCTTTGCGCATTTTCTCGCCGATTTCAACATCAGTCTGACTAAATACTCTGTACGAAGCATCCTTATCTGTGAGGATTTTCTCTATGTACTGACACCAGTTTTCCGCATCTTTATTATACGTTATGCATATTTTAGTCATATCTTAAATGATTTGGCTACAAAAACAAATGCCTCTAGAAATTTTAAAGGATTATTAATACAATTTGTAAAAATGTATTGAAAGAATTCAATTTTTACTTTATTATCTCAAAAATTAAGATCCGTTAAAACAAGGCAATCGAATTTTTTAACATGTAACGAAGCATAGTGATATAGGCATAATAATATACATCATTTAATAAATAAATATACATATAAATTGTGCGATTAGTTACACAAAATGCAAATATTATAAACACGTGTACATCCGACTTGTAAATCTACACACTATAGTATAGAACAACAAGAGTGTAGGATAATAAAATGTGTACTTTCTAGTTATGAAAAATGTCGACTATTTTCTAATATAGTCTACAACTGTAAAGTATGCTAACACGAATATATAGAATCTATAATAGAAATTATATGACTTGATAGTTGATACATTTCTTTCAAGTCATATCTTCATTTTTTGTAATTAATTTCTGTAAAGAAAGTAAATTAATGTTACTTTAAACTCTATGAGTATTTTTTTTTCAATGACGGAGCATCTTTAATTTATTGTTAAATTGTTATTTTAACTTAAATTTATTGTTACTCCTGTGTATTTTTTCTAATTGAGGTTGAGGGATTGCAATAGAATTCGCCGCTCTTTCACCCCCCCCCCCCCCCCTCTCTTCCCGTTAATGAGGTTTTTCATAGATAGCAGCCAACCAAGTTCTACATTTTCCAGAAAACAACTGACCTCCTCGGTGAGAATTTCCCAGTTCACTAATATCCCCCCCCCCCTTTAAGTACAAGTCTGATGAATCCCTGGCAAGAATGCTGATAAAAGATTGTGAATTTCTATGAGACGGTCACATGTGCAAACATTCAGTTGAAGGGCCTTAATGCTATAATGTCTCTTTAAACTTTCACTTGAAAAAATACCATTCATAGTTTTCATATCTAGGGTAATCTATAGCTATTAACAAAAACATTTTGCTCGTAATTTTATATTTAAATTGAAACATGTCCGGCTAATGCTCTAGATACTAGTCTTTCTTCACGAACTAGATCGTGTCAACTAAAATTATAAATACGCTGTCGCAAAATACTCGACTCACTTTGAAGTAGGTAGTCTGTATATTTTCAATACCAAGGCCACTAGAATATACAACGCGTTATTATTCGACCTTTTATTGTTATTATATTAGGTACAAGTATGAATTTATAACATTTTTTATAATAAGTTACAATATGCTTACATTTACAGTCACGACAAAAGCGTCATTGCTGCGTGTTTTCGTTTTCAAAATTTTATCACTCTTTAATATAAACATCAAATTTTCTAAACGTCAAAGTTTTAGGTCTAATTAATTGCAAGACTGACAAAGTTATCAATTGCATGAAACGAACTATTTCAGTAGCAAAATACTGCTAAATGCAATAGGTTGGTTAAAATTGCTCCCCCCCCCCTCCATATTTCAATATTTAAGATTCCGTCGAAGAAAATTCCGTCATTATACGACTACAATCGGATTCATGTTCCAAAAAGCTGATGATTTTTACGCTCAAATATTTATAGGTATACTGTTTCAGATGTATTGTAATAACGCACAAGATTGTTGTAGTAATTTTAAAAATCTAACAGCTGCTTTAGAATTTAATACGACTTGATAAATTATAGATTCGGCTCTAATGTAGAAACGAATCTAGAATAATAATATTAATATTTCTAAACCAATATTTGCCAGTTTATTGATATATTTGCCAGTTTATTGATTACTTTATTAAATTCTTGATACGATTTAATACGACTTAATTAAGTCGTATTAAATTCTAAAGCAGCTGTTAAATTTTTTAAAATTACTACAACAATCTTGTGCGTTATTACAATACATCTGAAACAGTATACCTTGTAATAAAATTGTAAATGAAGTAAAACTTTTTTAAAGTTATTTATGACAATTTAAACTATTTTATCGATGAACATTTGCCGATTAAATCGATTAAACAGATGAACATATTTTTGTTAAGTTATTAATAATAATTCGTGATTATTATTGTAATGTGCATATTGAATGTAGAAAATTAAAGCTCAAGTCCGTGGACAATATATTAAAATATTCAGTGAAAATATTCAATTAAATGCTCTTCACCATGGGCTATAATATTAGGGGAACGGACATTTACCCCCCGGACATTTCCCCCCCCCGGACATTTCCCCCCCCGG
>JAQIXG010006029.1:0-10763 GCA_034700105.1 Oconnorella tubifera
GTACTGTTTAAAGTACACGTTATACTGGACCATGATCGGGTTAGTAGGTTAGGGTTAAGGTTTAGGTTAGGGTCAGTGGTTAGGGTTTAGGTTAAGGTTAGAGTTACGGTTATGAACTACTGAGAGCTGTCAACAGTAATGGAAGGACAGGAGGCATAAGTGTACTATTTAAAGTACATGTTATACTGGATCATGATAGGGTTAGTAGGTTATGGTTAAGGTTAAGGTTAATCTTATGGTTAAGGTGCAGATTATGTTTTACTTGATAGAGTCAGTCGGTTAGGGTTAGGGTTTGGGTGCAGTTGACTTTATATTTGATAAGGTCAGTTATTTATGGTAAGGGTTAGGATTAGGGTGCAGTTTTTAGATTGGTTTTTGTTATACAGGTAGAGTTTGCTCCGTCTACCTTACAAATGTCTACTATGATATCTAGCGTTGTGTCTCATCTCAAAGATAGCCTGGCTGAAATACACAGGTTACCGGACATTCTGACCAATAAGAGGCCTTCTAAGGAGGCGAGATTGAGCTTTTTATTTTTCCGTCATTGCGCTTTTTATTTCAGTCATTGCGCTTTTTATTTCAGTCATTACCTTTATCAGTAGTTTTTTTAGTTTTAGTTATTAGTTTAGTAATTTTGAGTAATTAGGGTTAGAAATTACAAGTGTAAAGTATATGTAGAGAATTAAGGTTAGAAATAGGGTTAGAAATAGGGTGTCGTTTTAGAACTATAGTTAGAAATGGCTTTTGAATAGAAATGGGGTTAGAATTAGGGCTAGTTTACATTTATTTACAAGTGGGTTATAAATAGGACTCGAAATAATATTACTTTTAATTTTGCCTCTCTTCTCTCTTCCTCTCTGCTCTCTCTCTCTCTCTCTCTCTCTCTCACTCACTCTCTCTTTCTCTCTCTCTCTATCTCTCTCTCTCCATCTCTCTTTTCCTCCAACCAAATGGCGTCATCGTTTATTTAAACGGCAGGCGATAAACGAAGTAATCGCTGCTGATCCGGACGTAGAAAAGATAGTGAGACAGATCAGTCTCTGTATGGAAAGTAACGCAGTCAGTCTCAAGAAATATCTACTCAGTTGGGAGAGCTACAGAGAGATATGGGAAATAGATAAGGATCATTTTATCCAACAATATAAGGAACATAATCCTGAAGTATCGTTCTTTGATACGGATATATCTAGGTTATCTACTTACCTACCTATCTATCTGTTTATTTATCTATCTATTTATTTATCTATCTATTTACTTGATTCTTTATCAAATGAACAACGGATATATTTATGTTATTTATGTTTTGGATTGTTTATCTTTTTATCTATCTGACTACTTATCTTCCTATTAACTTGAATGCTATATCTAACTCTCTACTATCTATTTGATTATCTATCTATCTATTTAATTTATTATATATTTTTATCTATTTATCTATTTATTTATTTGATTGTCTTTATTATATCTATTCATTTATTCTTTATGTATTTATTTCTAGGTTATTCGTTTATTTCAGTGTTTATCCAGTTCAGTTCCTTTTGTGCTGATGTGACGTTAAACTAGTAAATTCTTCGATAATTCGTACTTTGTTATCTCGTAGTACACTGTCAAAATAACCCGTCCTAATATCATTTAATACAACAAAAAACTTTTCTGAATTCAAATTAATATCAAATACGATAGTTTAAAGGGAGGGGGGAAGGAGAGGGGGGTTACGGGGGGGATATAACGTCATCTTTTTACGCGTACACAGATATTCGGACGTATCTCAGAATGTACAGAGTGTAGAAACTCTAATGACTTTACAGTTTGTGCAGTTAGACTGCACTACGTTAAAGTTTGCAATACTGGCGCACTGCAGAGAATGGCAAATGAAGCTGACCAATCTGCTGCAAGATCTCGCGGTGACGTCACTGCGTCGACTGACGGACAGACTGATATCTAACGCTATCATGTAAGAGTTCAGTCATTGCTTGGTCACTCAATTTTTTACGTCACTCGATCACTCATTACTTAATATTTTCATTACTTAATCACTCATCACTTAATGACTTAATATTTTACATTGCTCATCATTTAATATTTTCATCATATAATCGCTTAATTCGTTCATCACTTGATAATCTTGTATCTTTATAATAATAGTGTATCTCCTTAGTTGCAAAGGGGCTTCTATTTAAAATAAATGTAAAAAAACACTTAATTGGTATTTCAGTGCTGTTTTTGTGCTGATGTGACTTAACACAACAATAATGTGTGTATCAAACAAATTGAAATTGAAAGTTTCTAAAATCAGGATCTCTCACCCGCTCTCCATTAAATGTATTTTTAAAAATAAGATCACGCCCCCCCCTCCTAAATTAACACGGATTTTAAACACATTTGCCAGCCTCCTCCCAAAAATGAAAACACATTTTTTAATCATGATCGTCCACTCTGCCCTTCAATAGAAATATATTTCTAAAACAGGATTACCAACCCTACTCCCTAAATATAAATTATTTTAAAAACGAAATTCCCTAACCCCTCCCACCCTCACTTAATTAAAATGTAATTTTTAACCAGGATCGCCCACCCCCCCTCTACGATGGACGAACTGAGCGAAAGTCTAAAACTTTTGGAAAAGATCAACGGGGAACTGGGTTCCATCGAGGCTATGTTCCCCGTTCTTTTTGACCAGTTTTCCCTACTCAATAAATACGAGGTGATAGCCTCTGAGGAGGTACAGAATATGGTCGATAGATTGAATGACAGATGGATGGCTCTGCAACAGGGACTTCATGATGCTGAGCTGATGCTTAAGAAACAAAAGGTTTAGAATTATTTGCGTTAGAATAGTTTAGAATTGCGTTAGAAGAGTTTTAGAATAGTTTGGAATGGTTTATGAATTGAAAAGTTTATCTTGATTATATGATTACATCAAGTATTACATGATTGCATCATGTAATCCTTGATTATATGTAATACTTGATTAAATTATTCAAATTGTGTTAGAATAGTTTAGAATAGTTCAGAATGTTTGTTCAGTGTTTAGAGTACTTGTTTATAATACTTGGTTATTATAGAATAGTTGTTAGTTGTTTACAATACTTGTTTACAATAGTTATTTACTATAGTCGTGTAGTAAGAAAACTTACAAATATACCACTAATGTTACAAAATATTTATGTCTAATGGGTGGTACCAGTTAATATGATACCTCGCTGTAACACGCTGATTTAATCATTTTCACCCAAAATTACATTTTTGTAATTTTAGGAAAAGTTTAAAGCTGATCTATTAGCAGAAAGCGATGAGTTACAAAAGTCGATAGACAAAATCGTCCAAGACTTTCACACAAACGGCCCATTTGACGAGACATTTGAGACTAAGGCCGCGTTGGAGGCCCTGGCGGCCTTCAAGGCCCAAGTGACGCCCCTGCACGAACACGAGGCGACCCTAAGGAAGGGCCTCGTGGTGTTTCGTATCGATCTGCCCCCCTCCCAGGAAATTGCTGAATTGGAAACGGTGAAAACCTACGAGAATTTTTTTTAGATTTTGTTGAGATATGATTTTGTTGTTTGTTCAATAGTTGACTTGAACTTTATTTGTTAGACATGTATTTAAACTATACATGTATTTAGAATGTTTGCAGAATTTTGAATTTGTTATGTATTTAGAATGTGTGTTTAGAACTGGACTTCTATCGGGACTGTACCCCAACAAAAACGACCCCAAATACACTAACCTGACAAAATTGTCTCTTAAATTAATTCAGTACCTAAACTATCACTAACCCTAAACTTAATTCTAACACTAACCGTAGAGATTCAATCCTACCCCGAATCCTAACCGAAACCTTAACCTTAAGAATTAAGAGTTTGGGCTGATTTGTCCGAGCCGTTTTGATGGGTCACTATTTAGATTATAATGTGATATGAGTTAGGATTTTGGTTAAGATTAAGGTTAAAGAATATAATATAATAGTATTTAACTTGAATACATGTATTGTTTGAATACAAGAGTTGTATGATGCTGGTTAGGATTTGGGTTAGGGTTACAAAAGAGATTATCAAATACATGTATTGATTAAATACATGTACTTGATGCATAGTTGTATGATATGGGTTAAGATTTGGGTTAGGGTTATTATCAATGTAGAATATATACGCGTAATTAACTTAAATACATGTATTTTTGAATATAGGAGTTGGATAATACGGGTTAGGATTTGGGTTATATAAATACTCGTATTTAACTTAAATACATGTTTCATTTCAATACAGGAGTTGGGTGACATCGAGCTGATTTGGATGTTGACAGAGGAGTGGCAGTTACATTGGAACGACTGGAAGCTGAGTCGATTCATAGACCTGAGAGCAAGAGAGATGGAGGAAGTCATCAGTGCACTGTTTAAGAAACTTAATAAACTTTCGAGAGAACTAAAAGTAAGACTTTCTGATTTGTTGTTTTTATTTCGGATTGTTGTTGTTTAGAAGGGGGAGGGGGGAAGGTTTTTATTGAAGTAAATTTGATAATATTTTCTAGTTGTTATAAGGTAGATGGATGAAAGAATGGATGAGTGGATGAAAGGATGGTGGATAGAAAGATAAATTAATGGATGTATTGATGGATGATGGATGGATGAATGAATAGATTGATCAGTAGATAGATACAGTGGATTATTAATAAGAAAACTATAAAACGTTGCATGAGAAATCTATTTTAATTTTACAGACAAATTTATGCTCAAGAAATTTTATTTTCTATTTTATTGAGTAAATTTTATATGCAGGATAAAAAGTGGACAATCTTAGATCATACTAAAAGCAAAGTGGATCAGCTGCGATTGACGATGCCTCTAATTGCTGACTGTAATAACCCAGCTCTGAGGCAGCGACACTGGGCGGAAATACAAGTAATTAGACAAAACCATACAGTTAATATTATAAATTTAAAAAAAAATATATTATAAATATTGGGTTAGAATAATTAGCGTTAGGGTTATACTCAGTATTATGGTTAGAGTTAGGGCTCGGTTTAGCCGTTACCTTAACCAAATAAGTTTTTTAAAAAGGCTATATTTTGACGTATTATATTTATGCACTTTGATGAGTTAATATAACTAATTTATCAAATTATAATTTAACAACTAATTTAATACTTAACAACTAACTCAATAACTAACTTAATAACTAACTCGATAACTAATTTAATAACTATTTTAGCAACTGATTTATTAACTAACTCATTAACTAACTTAATGACTAACTCAAGAACTATTTTAACAATTAAGTTAATAATTAACTCATTAACTATTTTAATAACTAACTTAATAACTAATTTAATACCTAATATAACTATTTTAATGACTAATTTAACAGAATTTTCATTTATTTATTTTCTCGCAGGAATTGCTGGGTAGAACTTTTGATTTCAAATCAGACGAGTTTACGTTGGAGAAAATTGTTGAGTGGGGCTTTGCTGAGTACGCAGAAAGAATTAGTGAAATATCAGGGGCCGCCTCCAAGGAGCTGGCTATCGAGCAGGGCATCGCTGACATAAGGGCCACATGGGAGGGCATGGACTTCGATATCGTGCCCCATAAAGACGCGGGGCATTTCAAACTTAGGTGACATTTTATATTTTATTTTAACTTTTAAGTAAGCTATTTGTTGTGTTTTTGATAGTGATTTGTCAAAACGGAACCGACTATTAATCCTTAAGGTTAGGGTTGGGGATACGATTAGGGTTAGAATTGAAATTGGGGCTAATAGGAAGGTTAGGGTTAAGTTTAGAGGGTTAGTAGGGGTTAAATAACTTAGTTATGGTTAGAGGTATTTTAAATAAATTGATGAGATCGTTTTGTCAGGTTAATGTATCTGGGCTGTTTTGTCGGGTTAATGCATTTGGGGCTGTTTTGTCTGGGTACTGTTTTTGATTATAATATCACTGTAGTCTAATGTACTAAAGTGGTAACATAGTATATTGTATTCTAGTACATTATACTAGTACAGTGATTGTACCAAGTCACTGCATTATATGATCAAGATATGTTTTGTCTCGCTCTCTTGATCACTCTGGATTACTTGCAAGTGATCTTACAAGTGATCTTACAAGTGATCTTATAAGTGATCTTACAAATGATCTTACAAGTGATCACTTTATCACTTATTGAGTGATCTGACGTTATCTGAAGTGATCTCTCGCGTCTCTATGTAGAAGTGCAGAGGACCTGTTCCTTGTTCTTGAAGACAACCAAGTGAAGCTGGCCACCATGAAGACGTCACGATTCGTCAAAGCATTCGAACGAGATGTCGACCAATGGGAGAGAAGCTTGTCAGTCGTCATGGAGATGATAGAAATGCTGACGACTGTGCAGAAGCAGTGGATGTATCTGGAGGTGGGTTTGTTTGTGTGTATGTCTGTCTGTTTGTCTGTTTGGCTGTCTCTCTGTCTGTATGTTTGTTTGTCTGTATGTTTGTATGTTTTTCTGTCTCTGTGTCTGTCTATTTAGATGCATATTTTCTATGTCTATGTATCTGTCTATATGTCTGTCTCTCTGTTTATTTATCTATATGTCTGTCTCCCTGTTTATCTGTCTATACTACTGTCTGTCTGTCTATTTGTCTATATACCAGTCTATATATCTGTCTATATGTCTGTTTGTCTATTTATCTGCTGTTTATTTGTCTCTCTGTCTCATGTCGTATACACAATGTCATTCTCTACACTTTATAATTTTTACAAAAACATTTAATTTATTAAAAAATTAATTTAAAAAAATTTATTGAAAAATTTTAATTTAATTTTTTCTGTCTTAATTTCAGAATATTTTTGTCGGCGAGGATTTACGCCGACAGCTGCCGCGAGAATCCGGTTTCTTTGATGCTGTAGACAGCGCATGGAAATCAATAATGACTCGACTGAATGCAACAAGAAATGCCTATAGGGGGGCACATACTGAGGGTCGTTTTTACTGCAGTATTTTGAATAATTAAAAAAAAATTGAATACGTATATATCAATATTCTGTATGTGTATGAATGTATATTACAAAATTAAATCAGTATATATGGATAATATTAAAAAGTATTTTAATTATCAAATAAAATGTATATGATAGTATTTTAAACAAATTAAATCAGTGTATATACGTACTGTATTTGTTTGATAGATATTTTAAACAATTATGTCAGTAGGAGTTTTTCCAGTCGGGAGAGGGGGGGTGGTGGAGGAGGTGGTGGTTTTGATAGTTCTTTGCGATTTTGATACTTTGATTTTTGTAAGATTTTTTTATTGAGATGTTTTTACAATAATATGAAAAAGTATTTTAATTATCATATAAATTGTTTGCTATTTTAAATGATTGATTGATGATTTTTCATGATTGATGAATGATTATTATGATTAATAAATAATTTTTCAGGACTAATCGACAGACTAGGAAAGATGAATATCCAGTTAGAAGAAATTCAAAAGTCTCTGGAGATGTACCTGGAGACAAAGAGACAGATCTTCCCCAGATTCTACTTCATCTCGAATGATGACCTTCTGGAGATTTTGGGACAATCTAAGAACCCTCAGGAAGTCCAGATCCATCTCAAGAAATGTTTTGACGCGATAAAATCGCTGCAGATTTCAAAGGTTTTTAGTCGAAAAGTTTTTAACATAAAAGTTCTATTTAGTGGATTATAAAGTGTGCAGTTAAAGTGTCTTATTAAAGGGTGCAGCGTGTTATGTTCAGCGGTTTAATAAAGTGTGCAGCGAGTTAAGTAAGCCTCTTGTAAAAAGTTTTTTTGTTAAATATTTAATGTTTTATTTACAGTGATTTATTTATTAATTTATGTATTTGGTTGGGTTTATCATTTATCTATATCTACGCTGGTTTATCGTTTATCAATCTACTCTAGTTTATCGTTTATCTATCTACTCTGGTTTATTGTTTATTTAAATTTACTCTGGCTTATCGTTTATCTACTTATAGTCTGGGGGACTGCAAAGACTTGAAGCGTCCCATATGAACAGTTTAGACGGGGAGACTGTGCCCTTTCTTACTTTAATCGTTCTGGAGGGGCCAGTAGAGGTATTCTAATTTATGCCCCGATAAACCGGCTCCAAATTATTTAACCCATCGAAACAGCACTGTCAATTCATTGAATAACCCTAATCCCAATCAACTCTAAACTTAACCCTAACTCTAACACTAATTCTAACTTCAGTTCTAACCCTAATCCGTATATTAATACGAGCCATAATCGTTAGAATTAGCAGTAGGGGCTGATTTGTTTTGGCCGTTTTGACTTTTCACGATATTAATTATATTATTTCCTTGGATTGGCTAGGTATTATTATTTTAGTTTCTCTGTAATCCGATAGTATATTTGCTATTTTAGTTTCTTTCTCATTCGCCAGGTTTATTATAATTATTAATTTAGTTTTCCTCTTTTAATCGCCAGAATTATTATTATTAATGTTATTATTACTACTATTTTTATTATTATTATTAATTTAGTATCTATCTCATTAGATAGGTGTATTATTTATAATTAATTTAGTTTGTCTCTGATTCGCTTGATTTTTTAATTTAGTTTTTCCTGATTCGCCACGTTTATTATTATAATGAATTTAGTTTCTATCTCAATCGCCAAGTTTATTATTATTATTAATTTAGTTCTTTTCAATTCGCCAGGGTTGGTTATGCGAGGTGGAGAATGCCATGAGAGCCTCTTTGAAAGAAGAACTGAAACGATGCAAAAATAATCTGAGAAAACTGATCAATAAAAGGGATAAATGGATCAAGGATCATCCGGGGCAGGTTGGATAAAAATATCCTGTTTATAAAATGATGTTAAAAGTGAAATTGTTATGGATTTATATTGCAAACAAGTGCCGTTTTATGTTTCGTTAAAAATGAAATTATTAAAGATCTGTTTTATCTGGTATCACGATAATCGGTCCATGGTTATTGAATGAATCGACGAGGTAGTTTTGTCTGGTGAATGTATTCGGGATCGTTTTAGCGGGTTAATGTATTCGGGATAGTTTTGTAGTGTTAATGTATTCGGGGTCGTTTTGTCTGGTAAATGTATTCGGGGTCGTTTTAGCGGGTTAATATATTCGGGATCGTTTTTGTGGGTTAATGTATTCTAGGTCATTTTTTTTCGCTGATGCTTCAGGGGTCGTTTTGTCGGGGTACCATAACTAAAGCGTAAATGATTTCAGATGTGTATAACTGCTAGTCAAATACAATGGACCGGTGACGTCACCAAGTCATTGAATCTGTGCAAAGAGAGAGGAGATAAGAGAGCGCTGAAGAGTCAAAAGAAGAGACAGGTAGTCGATTTATTTTGTTACACCTTGTTTGCTTCGTTACACCTTTTTTATTATTTACGTTGATACACCTTTATAATTGAGTTACACTATACATTATATTACATCGTCTTTATTTTGTTACGCCTTGCATAGAAAGTTTGCGGTTAAGCGATTAATGCGCGCGATTCAGAACCGACTAAATTTAGATTCAAATCCTGCATTTCTCACAATGTTAGCTTCACCCTTTAACAAATCACTCTCCATCTCAAATTAACTAATATATTATCGCTAAAAACCTTACCAATCCCAGGTCGCGATGTTAAACAAGTTTTCTGAATCTATCCGAACGAATCTGACGAAACAACAGAGGTTAAAGGTCGTCGCCTTGGTAACGATAGAGGTACACGCGCGTGACATCATCGACAAGCTAGCCAAGACGGGATTGACTGATTCCCTGTCTTTTGATTGGTTGAAAGAATTGCGGTTCTATTGGGACAGAGAGACAGATGACTGTTTGGCTAAACAGACAAACACGCAATTTGAATATGCGTACGAATATTTGGGAAATTCCGGCAGGCTTGTTATAACTCCTCTCACTGATAGGTCAGTCTTTTAGTTAAGTAGGTCAGTGACCTAATTAATAGAAGTACAACGCCTCTGTCACTGATAGATCGGTAGTTTAGTTTACTCGGTCTCTGACCTAATTAATGTAAGAAGGTTACTTAATGTAAGGAGGTCACAACAGATCAGAAATTATTTAACCTACTTACATATGATATTAGTTGTTCAATTGCATATACAGATTCTGTTACGCTGAATAAATGCTATATATACACTATAAATGCTACATTACAAAAATGCTATATTATGTACTAGAAAATGTAATGCTATTATGCTGCAAATGCGTGGTATATGTTACAAATGCAGTTGTACTACAAATGCTGTATATGCACTACAAATATGCACTACAAATATGCACTACAAATATGCACTACAAATATGCACTACAAATATGCACTACAAATATGCATTACAAATATGCCCTGCATTATATCGGAAACTCTATAACATTATTCATTTTTTTTACAAATTTCACTACAAATTAAAAACATCATACAGATGCTACATAACTCTAACGACTGCACTACACCTACACAAGGGCGGCTCTCCTAAAGGGCCTGCAGGCACAGGCAAGACAGAGACGGTCAAGGACTTAGGCAAGGCCTTAGGCTGCTATGTCATCGTGGTTAATTGTTCGGAAGGTTTGGACTATAAGTCCATGGGGAGGATGTTCTCAGGGCTGGCCCAGGTAGGCATGCCCCCCGGGATCCCTTTATATATAGATTTTAATTCACCAATCAAATGGTAGACAATTATAGTACATAAAAATAAGAATCAAAGTACAATAAATAAACGACAAAAATAAAATTAAATTAAATGTCCTGCTCAAGTATACAGCATTTACTATAT
>JAQIXG010006030.1:0-10762 GCA_034700105.1 Oconnorella tubifera
CCATTAAACAAAGAATGTCAGGTTTTTATTTTAATCAAAAAGTTACTCAGCATCATTTATGAATTCGGTTTATTAGAATTTATAAAAAAATTTAAAATATTAATTTTTAGAATGATTATGATAATTTTAATAAGGAATGTTTCTTAAAAATAATTTCATATATACTTATATATATAAATATATATTATATATTACATTATAAATTATATATATAAATAAATAGTTATTCAATAGAATTTTTATACGAATCGCATTACATTTTGATAAAGCTGAAAAATTAATTTTATTTTATTAAACTATTTTTATATCTATGTGATATTTATGCGCACTAAACAATGATGTTAAATATGAAATGAATGAAATGCAAAGCTTAATAGTTAACTATTAAAACTATTAAAAATTAAAAACGGTATAAAGATGGAAATTAACTCGAAGATTTATGATTAAAATAAATGATTATATTTATTGGATGATATCATTTCAGAAAGCCACTAACTGCAGACAAACTACATCATGATTTTATTCTCGAAAACATCATTGGAGATCAAATGGTATATCGCTCATTCAAAGACTAGTTGGTTTTTAATGTTTTAAATGGAATACCATTATACTTTATATATATGATTATCTCAGATTATTATGCTTAATCTATTTGCTGATTGTGTGAATTATCTTGTATTATAATAGTTTCAAATGAAGAATTATACTATATTTAAAATATTATTTAAAGTAAAGTTAAAATAATGTTTTTGATATAAGAATTATAAAGATTTTAATGAAATATTTGCGTATGGATAATAAATTAATTGAAATAACAAGACATTAATGCATAATTAATATTTACGATACAACTACAGTTGATTTATTTTCTTAATAATTTATTTATCTTATTACTTATTTAATTGAGCTCAAATTAAGCCTTTTCTATTTGCAGCAATTTTAACAGTATTCTTTTCGAACCCTTTCCTTTATATTTTAGATAATTGAAATATGTACAATTTCTTTCACTAGGTGGCATGTACATTTCGACGTAAAGGCTGCATGCATGTTGGACTGCTCTCACGCTCAGCTACCCACAGAAGAGAATGCTCTTTTAACCCGACTAATCTACCAGAGTTTCTGCGTAAGACAGATGAGACACACACCGGGGTAATTTCCGGTGATGAAAGTGAGTTTTTCAAGTTATTTCGTTAAGGGTAAAATATTGATAACTAAATAGAATTAATGAAATAGATACGTGAATGACATATCTATTTCATTAAGTAACTTGGTTAACCAAAAATCTAGCATATATAATGAATCTAGATTTTGTATTATTCACAGTAAGTGATTTTAAACTGTTGGCATTTGTTTGGGAGTAAAAAATGTTTTAACGTAATATATTGCTTCAATGGAATTAACAAAGGAGAATTATTTAATGCACTGTGTTTGGCGGCAAATTATTTTCATGTGACATGACATAGGCAATTTAAAAAGTAATAATAATTACTGTCTGTTGTTTAATCATTTACGCCATTACAGTATATGCTACCACTTTACTAGTGTGTACATGCTTTTCTTCATCTTTAATATTTTAGTTTATATCTTTAGTGTCTTAATTTGATAATAGTCGTGATGATTTTTCTCTCTAGAAATATATATTTTTTTGTTTGTTTCTATCTATTTCAGCATCAGACGCAGAGTCCGGTACCCTGCCCACACCGGTCAAACCGTCGCTAAAAATGCGACTCTTTCAAGCGGGGGGTACACACAGGGAGCTGCTTTGTTCTGCATTTCAACCTCAAACCAGCAAAGTTTGTAATACTACAAAGGGTATTAAGAGACTCCGACAGATATTAGACGATTCTTTATAGAATAATTGTATGTATTTCTTGGGATATATCATTAAAGAAATCTGTTTTATCGTTCTGTTTATCGTAGTGTGTCGTTTCTAGGATCTGATACACTTTCATTCAGTTGTTGTTTTCACTCAATGTGTTCTCGGTTGAATGATTTTAAAACGATTGGGAGCTATGTAATCGTCAAACTTTCATTGGCTTTAAGTCTTCGCTGATTGAATATTGATAATTATAATTGAAGTCAAAAGCAAAGCATTGCGTTCAAAGTGAGAAATAAGTTTAATAGTAGTAGAACTTATTTTTTATTCGTATCTTTATAGCACTTCGAAGAGCTTTTAATTTAAAGTTTAAGTTATCACGCGTATTATTTAACTAACATTTTAGTAGTATCATTACATTACATATTGTATATTCAATAATGCCCGTTGTGATGCGTTATTACAAATTTATTATTAATCATTATTTTGTGTTTGACTGAATTTGAATCTATTTAAATTATTTGCTTTTGTACAAATCTTATTCCTGATAATCAGTGGCCTTGGCAATGGGGGAAATAAATCTACATTAAATTTGATGATAATTACAATGTATTGAAATATATATTATCATTTATTTTTGTATAGTGCAAACGTAAGTCAATAAGTTAATTATACTTTTTTGAATAAATAAATTTTATTAAAGAACTAATAACAAAAGTCTTTGAATTTACTAATATTGAGAGACAATACTACAAATAAAGCAACATTGTAACCAATGTTAAATAATAATTGTCAAAGTTTGAGTTTATTAAATGCAGTAATCCGTTCGGAAATGGTCGTTTTAAATAGCATGCCGTTTGCAATATATTGGCAAATCTTTGCGATGTTTTCTATTTATTCTAACGAACAGTTTTTGATACTTCACTGTATCTGGTGTTAATGGCTGGCAATCGGACACTGTAGTCTCTAGCTGTGTGTGACTGCAGCTTCTAAAACAACAACAACAAAAATTGAATCATTTCTTATGCAGATCAAAAATAATGGTATTATTTTTATACCTACTACTTAAACATAGATCAATTATATGTAATCTGAAGCTTTATATCACTAAAAATATAAATGAAATTTATAGTAAAGCAAACAGTAAGCAACCGGCTACAAGTTTTAGTAACGTTATAAGCAGTCATATCAAATATAGCTTCGAGTGATTTAGTCACTAACTCATTAGATTTCAATGTTAAAAGTCAATGTTAATACTTAGGATATTTGCGTCTTGAACATTTGAATATTTTATATTTATTAACAAATATATAAAAATATTTAAATTCACACCATTTGAGATAATGCAATCGCTTTACAACATTTACAAAGGCTTATACAAAACAAAGATATTAATGATCCGCATCGGATGATCAACGCAAGTGATCATATGGCAGCCAGATAAGTTATACACTGCATAATGCTCTATCCGATGACATACCTGGCCAAAACATCATTATTTGGGAATATTACACTTTTGTCAATATGAGTGCATTGTAAGATTTTTGCAATTTATATATTTTTTTCCTGCCTGATGTTTGAATATAAAACTAGATAAACTATCAACCAAACTTTCTTGATACTCACAAAGTTTGGATCAGAATCAGTTTCTTTGAGAAAATCTTCCGGTGGTCTATAGCTCTTGTACTGTAACCGTAAAACATTAATAGTTGAGTGTATATAAATAATTCTGTTATTTATTAGTTGGTCTAAGCAATTTAAATTGGGTAAATTTGATTATTTTTATCATCATAATTCGATATTTTACAACTAAAATAAATATTATTATGAGCATGAGATACATTTTATAAGATCCTGACAAATGTATTGTTGCTATTAGTCTGTTGATTAACGACAATACTTTAAACATTCATCCTTTTTTTAATTTTTAATAATGGCTCATATGCATGTAAATGAAAATTACTAAAATATTACTTCATACTACTTTGTAGGCCAATTTTAAAACATCAAACCTTTGGGGATAAATTGTAATATTCTCGAATGCGTGATGTCTGTGCTCCACTTTTGACATCAGCAAATGTGCCATGGGTTTTAACCTGCAGCAAATAAATACAAGTAATATAAATGTATATACTTTATGTATAATTGACCTATTGCTGGAAATATTCAGTTTAGTATAATTTTGGTTAATTAATTTCCAATTAATTGTATGCATTTTAGAATTAATGTTATAATAATTATATAATATAGTATAATAGTGCATTTTAATAATGCAGTATGTGCTGAAGATGTCTAAGTACCTCAAACAATTCTTTAGATGATGGATTCCAGTAACGATTTAGATAGTCTGCGTATTCGTTGTAGTATCTTCTGGAATCTTCCTATAAAATGTATAATTACGATATGCAAAACTTAACTAACTTTCAAAAGCAAATGCTATACATCAAATACAAAGTGATACGGTGTTCATGATTGTATACTTGTATAAATTAATTAACTAATATAATACTTAGCCTTATACATGACTGTTCAACTAGTCTGTCTGTTCGCCTGTCTGTTAATCACAGTTAACTGCAATGGCACTAACTATGTAAATGTGACTAACATTATACAAACTATTGTATTACGCGCTTACTTTGCATAGTAATATCTAGCCAGTCTTGTTCGTTATTCAACGTATTATATTTAAAATACATGATTTTCACCAATCTTGCAAGAAACTGTTAAGAATATTGATGTTGTTTTTAATAGCGTGAAATGTTTGCTAAACTAAAATGTTAATATTTACAGCAGAGAATATCTGCAAAAAATGTTTTAAATGTTACCATATGTCGCTTCAGCTCATCCCTCAATCTTTTATTCTCAGCCAACAACAACTCGTATGAGGCGTCTGTAAAAGTAAATTATAAACATTCTTCATTATTGTACTTGAATTGCATCTTATGACTCTGAAGTTAAAAAGAGACTATCTTCAAACATTTTATGGATGCCTTTCTTGATTAAAAAACAGAATAGACTAGCATATTATAATCTGAGATCTGTATTGAAAGAAGCTAACTAAGATTCATGACCTCTACAATGTGGCCAAATATATTTCATTTGAAAAGTTGACATTTCTTCATTATTGATATTATGTTAATAAAGAAACCTTAATATTTGTTTTCTGATGAAAGATACAGGAAATAAAATTGAGAACAGATTTCATAACTATTGAAACAAGGGTAACTTTCAAATTAACTGATTTGACCAAAGATTTTGAAAATTTACTTTCACTACAAAAAAGGCATCATATTATTTTGAGAAACAAACACTATAAATGACATAAAGTGTAATTTAAACAACTAAAAGAATAAAATAATGCTTTAATGCCTGTAATTTTAACAACCAGTAAAGATACTATCATAATTTGTTATATGTTATACAAAATTAACCATAACTACCCTTTATAACTTAATTTCAAGTGCAATTATTTCATAGTTACCCTTTTGTCCCTCTATGCCAGCTCTGGCTGCTAACTGCCTTTCCATTTCTGTGATGACTGCTTCCTGTCGTTTGCAAGCCTCTTCCAGTTTTCTAACTCTAACCGTTTCACTTTTTAATTGACCGTAAAGTTCTTCATTGGCTAAATCATGACTTTGTCGCAAACTTCTTTCAGAATCATTTTTCTGTGAAACAAATAGTAAACATAAAACTGTAAAATCAAATATTTGTTTGAAGAAATGAAAGGCCTTTATTAAAGAAGAACAGCAGTGTTATTAATTTGAGTGTAATAGATAGAGCTTGTTACAGTAAATTTTATAGGATCTGGCATTTAAATTCTTTATTATGGTATTCATAAAGACCACAACACATTCTGGTAGAACTTTAAAACAGCTTTTTAACTCAATAACACTAACAAATGTGATAACTGCATTGCACATCAATTACTGCAACTAAAGCAAAGTTTATATTTGTTTACTGAGACAGAATATGTAATGCAACTATTACCATTGCGAGATTGTTCTGCAGTTCGTGAACCTGATTTTTAAATCTATGAAGCTCTGAGACTTGCTTGTTATACCTGTCTGTCAAAGTAGCTGTAAAAACATACAGTATAATACAAATAAATATATCAGTAAAATATGACATAAACATTTAGAAGCTAAGCGACGCACACTCAATGCCATGGATTACAACTATTGTATTATCGGAACATAATAAATGATGAGCCTACTTGAGCACTATGGTACTGTGACACTGTGCTGGTTAATGGCTATAGAAAAAAGCCAGCTAATCAGTCAACATAAAACTGCCATGCAAGGATAAATTTATCACTATTGACAAAGAGAAAGCATTGTTAATTAAGTGTGAATTTATATTGTATAATTTATCTAATATAATTGAAAATATATTATATTATCTAGCTCATATTATATTA
The DNA here is from genome assembly GCA_034700105.1 of Oconnorella tubifera. NCBI lineage: Eukaryota > Metazoa > Annelida > Clitellata > Enchytraeida > Enchytraeidae > Oconnorella > Oconnorella tubifera. The sequence goes on from JAQIXG010006030.1 coordinate 6,234, forward strand.
TATAATATAATTGAAAATATATTATATTACTTAGCTCATATTGCACAAATTGCAATAGTTTACCCGGAATCTAAGCAAGAAAGAGTGGATGGCGATTCAAAATAAACTATTCTTAAAAACATCTTTAAAAAGTATATGATGCTCATTTAGATACACTCCTTTTTCTCAAACTTATTTTTCCTATATATTAATAAATTTAGTTCATTAGCAAGCCGGGCTTTAACACTGTGGGCTTTAACCCCACCCCAACCTTCCCGTGACCTACCATATTGCAGTGACATCTCATTGTAAGCCTGCTCTTGTTCTTCCGCTGCTTGAGCTCCGCGTTCACTCATTCCGATGCCTTGTCGAAGCGCGGCATTTTCAGAATCAAGATATTTAACTTCTTCATTGAGTGCAACGATGTCCTGTCCCATGCGACTGACCGCCTGACGGTAGCGATGAAGCTCTCTTGCCAGGTAGTCGAGTAGACTCGAGGCACCAACGGGATGAACGGAATCGCTTCCTCTGAAAGTTAATGTTAAAGTGAAAGTTAATTATATTTAAGACTAAATTGAAAAAATATAAGAATAAGACGAGATTATATATGTACTGCCAAATTATTGGCTTAACCAATTTTTCACTTTTTATGAATCATATATATTATATAATAACCTTCAATTAAATAAAAATATAGTTAGATTAGTGCGGTTTCCTGACTAGTTTGTCGAAGAGCACACAGTCAATGGCTTTCACAAACTGAAATTCCATTAGGCCTATAGGCAGATATTTTTCAGATTTTAAGTATAGAAATACTTAAATATTAAAAATAAATAAAAATGTGCAAAGAACACATTGTAAAGAACAATGTAAACGATAAATTTTCAACGAACACAAATATACTTTTATGGCGTAACGGTAGCGCGTCCGACTCCAGATCGGAAATTTGCTTGTTCAAATTACATAAAAAAAATTATTTTTTAAATATTGGAATTTAAAAATTCTAAGTTTATATGGACTAGATCTCGTTATTGGAAGAGTTTTAAAGCTATAGGTATAAAATTTATTTTATTACTTCCAAAGATAAATTTCTATATTCTTTCAATTACTTGCCAATGAAACTTAAGTTAAGAGTTTTTCCTTACTTTCAGATAATGTTACACTTCGGCAATTATATCTTTGATAAATAAACTTTGCCAATAATTATTGCTGATAATCTTGTGAACAATGTATTGGCAATTGAAATCAAAGCAAGCTCAAACACATGCAAGAAGCGATCAAACAATATTTATTTACGTGCACATAACGTATCATATGTTATTATTGGATCAAACAATTATTGCTTATTTAGACTATTAAATTATATCCTTATTGAAATTACATAGTGTTGTGTTGATGTAATTTCATTTCCTACTATATAACTATAATGATATTACAATAGTAAGTTTGTAAATGATGTTATATGTATAATAAACTAAATTGTCTACCCATGTAGCGGGGTTGGAGGGAGAAAGGTTGATCCGACGTCATCGATGACGTAGGCAGGTAATTCTACATCCTCTCTGGAGAGGTCGCTCATGTGGGTGTGCTCCACGAACGCTTCGGCTGTGTTCTCTATGATGTACTCGGGCAGACGTCGTCCATCGTTTGCGGCGATCGGTCGCTTAATGAATTAGCAAATAGCAAAATTAAATAATCGTTTCTTATTATTTAGTTTAAACTATAAATAAATTCTTATATGATCATATAGTTGCGTTATCTTAATGAAATAGCAGAGCCCAGTAACCTATACCAGTGATACTCAAAGTGGTGGTCCGCGGACCGGTGCCGGTTCTTGGGCCATTAGTAGCCGGTCCGCAGAAGTTATCAAGAAAGTAAAGAAAAATCTAATTATAATCCTGCATTTTCAACAATGAGCATTAGTAAGACGAAGTACAAGAACAGTAAGGATCTTTGTTCTCCATTGCTCATAGCATTGTCCTAAATCGAACCACGACTTGGTAAACTTTGCAGACTCATATGACCCATTAGTTAAACATTGAGCTTAAAGTACACATGTACTAAGAATAAATATAGTTGCTTTATCATTTTTTAATAAATGTCTATGACTTTTGAAATTATATTTCATGTTATCGTTTATTAAAACTAAGTCAGAATACAAATTTATTAAAATAGTATTAACTTAAAAGCAATTGAAACAAAAACAAACAGTTGAAACAAAAACGATGGCTGCCATCATCAACACATTTTAATACGAAAAGATGACGATTTTGATTAACAATAAATGAACAATAAGCAATCAGGGGCTTATGATTATTCTTTTCAAAATGGTTCTATAACATGTATCAGAAAAAAGCCAAATGTCATGGGACATATTTCATTGCTATTTCAGGACAGAGAAAATATTTGACCGGTTCAATGGAAAAATTTCTGCCAGTCCGGCAAGCACTGGCCTATACGATATTATTGTAATAGAGTTATAAAAACGAATAGATGATAAAAGATACGTTTTATCATGTATTTAACTAGAAGTTTGTGTTAAGTGTTGAGAATCTTTGCCTAAGGGTTGGATTCGTCTAAGGAAGGGGAAAAAGAGATGGTCGCCCATTCTAAAATGATTGAAATATTCTTTTGTTAAATATTATTATTGTTCAGAGTTGATTATTCCTCCTTGAAACTCTCTCCCTGATGCAATAGGTAGAAACATAAGTAGAACCATAAGTAGAAAAAGAGGAAGACATAAAAAATTATCAAAAATGCTTGCTCGAAAAAATTAATAAAAAAATTACGAAATTGAGAAGATTGAATAAAGCGGAACCCCCTCTAGAAGGAAAGTCTGGATACGACCCTGCTGTGATCTCTCCCCCTCTTGCCCTCAATGAAAAATGTGTTATAATATAATCTTTGTTTTAGCGACTAAAACTCGTACGAAATATAAATTTTCATGGTGTTCATTTCTAAAATATTAGCTTTAAAATATTCCTTTAGCTCAAACTCAAACAAGCACATTTTTCTTTACTAATATAATGTGATATACTAATTGTTAACGACTATTCTTTGTAAGATAGCATTGATTCTGTTTATTAATGCTTAGAGGGATCAACACAGAAAGTCTATTCGTGATATAAATTCAAGTTGAATGTAAATCGTATATATTGTACAATAACATGAGACCAAGAAATAATTCAACAACGACAATCCATATTCGTGAAGAAACGATACCAACTGATTATTTATATATTTGACTTACGTCTGCGTATTCATAAGTTATGGTAGCCATCCAATAATATTATAGTTTTCTTCTATTTCTAGTTTAAATGTTAAAAACTTTTCCGAATTGTTTAGTTACAGGATTGTAATATACTCTTAAAACATAAATGACTATACTTTTAGCTATAACTAAAATTATTTATTTTATTATTATTAGCTATTTTGTCTACTTAGTTATAAAAATCCTGAATTGAAAAAAGCTATTTAACTACGCCAAACAAGCTGAATTTCACAGCAATAGTTGGTAGTTGCATAGCGACGTACCTATTGACTATGACAAACAAGCAAAATTTTATATATACAGTACAATAATATACAGTTTTACCAGTAAAAACCACGCTACCAGCCCACTATACTCATATACTCTATTGTATTTTTTTCTTGAATGAAGATAATGCACGAAGAATAATTAGCCTCAGGGTAAATAGTACTGTCGACTGTAAATATGCCGCATATGATTTATTTACTTTATTAACGTCACTAAGCATACCATAGGGGCCGTCCATAAATGACGTCACGCTCCTAGGGGGTGGAGGGGGTCACAGATTTGTGACAAAGTGTGACGAGGGGGAGGGAGGGCGGTAAAGAAAATGTGACGTCACGTCAAAATGATTTTTACTCAATAAGGTTTTTCAAGTCATTTGTCTTAGAGTAATAAATTGCCATGAATCTACAACAATTTTGTACTTTCTTTTTTCACTTTCTAACTCACTAGTTTTACTATTTTCAGCCTGTAACCTACTTCTATTTACAAAGTCTTGGTCATTCGCCCTGCGTCTTGGTCCATAAGCATAGGAATATGATACTCCATGATATCTGCGGGTCTGACGGCTTGGACTTGAGTCTGACTCGGCCCTTGGCTTCATTTCAGCTCTAGTCTTGAGCTATATCCGCTCCCACTAATTACATTTATTAATTACACATTAACACGAGAGCATGGACTGCCTGCAGGCCAAGAGATTCCCCAAGATTAAGCTCAGGTCATTTGTTTTTAACTTTTAACAATCCACTGCCCGCTAGTAGGCCCTACTTATCTAGATCAGACCAGAGTGACCAGTAAGCAGTTGTTTAGTGCAGCTGGACAATTGACCGCCTCAGCTGGGCGGGAATGCTGAAAAAATTGTGGTTTCTTTCTTTGTTTAGATATGACCAATAAAGTTAACCCACTGGTAATCTCATATTGGACTGCAGCTGTGCCTAGAGTCTAGAAATTGTTTACAATATTTAGACCTAGTGAAAACAGTGTTAAAAATTGAAAAAGCTGAGATAAATACAAAATA
>JAQIXG010006031.1:0-10757 GCA_034700105.1 Oconnorella tubifera
CTAGTACCATGGTCGAAGGGCAGATGCCTTCTTTGGGATGCCACATGCCTGGACACGTTAGCGCCTTCATATGTGAAGAGGTCGGCAGAAGAGTCGGGCGCAGCAGCAGCTTTAGCGGAGTCGAAGAAGCTGTCCAAGTACGCCGCTTTTGCTACCTTGCACGAGTTCGTTCCCATAGCGATCGAGACACTGGGTTATTGGGGTACTTTGGGTCTTGCTTTTATGAATGAGTTGGGCAGACGGGTCTCTATCATCTGAGGAGATCCAAGGTCCACCTCTTTTCTGAAGCAACGACTCGCTTTGGCGGTGCAGTGGGGAAATGCAGTGGCAGTGCTGGGAACTTTTGGAACAGTTTCCCAAGACACTTTATAACTTTTAAATGTGTAAATGTCTGAACGTGCTTGTGCAAACTATTAACTTTCTATGTACTGTAAATTAATAGTAGATACTGTCTTTTATATTTCTTCTACTATGTATTTATTCTATATTTATTTTGTGAGTTAAATGTTATTTAATTCACACAATTATAATTAAGTTCAAATAAAATATGTGGTCAAGTAGAAATCTTTCCATTCTTTACTTTTATTATTTAATTTAATTTTTTTTAAATAAAATATATTTTTATTTCAATTAGGCAATTAGGGAAATAAGGTATAAAAATAAATGAATATTTTAATACATCGCGTCTTTCTGGGGGGATGCAAGGTCTCCGTGTCGCCGAGTCGCTCCCTGATGCTGACGGGGGTGGTTGAAGGGCGCCGGTCCAGGGACCCGTACGATAAGCGCTGGGGAATACATTCCCTGGACGTGAGGAAGAAGGGAGGGACGAAGGAGATGGCGATGGAGTTAAGCAAGAGAAGTAGGTTTTGTTCAGTTTTGTAAAGATGGCTTGGTTGTATCAAAAATCAAATATGAAATAGTTATTTTGCTTAAAATATTTAGCATTTTGGCGTTCTTGCGGTTTCGCACCTCACCGAGTTAGGGTTAGAAATGGTTTATGGTTAGAATTTGGGTTTATATTGTAGCTAAAGTCATGATTAGGGTTATTGAGACGGATCAGACATAGTTTGCAGTTAATTTGAACTGATTTTTATTTTTAAAATATCGTTACTTTCATGAGCGATAATTAAAGAGACACTGCTGAAAACATAAAATTATTTTTTTTAAAAATGCTTCATGATGTAGTTTGAATTTCGCGATGAAACTTGTTTTATTATATTTCTCATCCTTTATTATATAATAAATGTGGTGATAGTTTTATTCTAACAACTTCATCAGGTGCGTAACCGAAGGTGACCCCAAAAATTAAATATGAAATAGTTACTTTGCTTACAATATTAAGCGTTTTTGTTTTAGTTAAAGCTGTGTGTATTTCGTTCTAATTCAGTCGGCGCTCCTCAGCTTCCAGGTTATTACAACAAGAAGAGAAAGTTTATTCTTGTTCCTGAGATGATTCCTGAATTTATCGTTCCTGATTTAAAAGATTTCAAGGTTTCAATTTTGAGATTCTATTTAATTTACGATTAAGTTTGTTTTTAGCTTTTTAATTTTATTCCTAATACGTAATTTTAAAGAATAATGTTTGTTTTAAAGGTTACAAGTGTTTTAGATTTATTTTATAACGTAGATTACGTTATTAAAATTTTATCAAGCATTAAAGCATTTGCATTATTTTAATTTTAAAGGCTTTAAATTTAAAATCTTTAAATTTTATACATATTCAGTACATTTTTATATAAAAGGAAAATTAAAGTTTAATGTCTGGAGTACAGTATTATATGAATGATCTCGAAGACGTAGCTGTCAATTTAAGTGTCTTACTTAAAGGGTGCAGCAAGTACATGAGAATCAAACCTGTTTGTGTCAAGTCCAGTGTTCTTCAACTTCATTTTGAATTTTAAATAACTAGCAATACCTCATTAAAAACTATGTAATTAATGGGACATTGAAAATCGATTGAAAACTGGTTTAAGCTGGTTCAAACTGGTTCAAGCTGGTTTGACCTGGGTTAAACTGGTTCAAGCTGGTTTGAGCTTAGTTAAACTGGTTCAAGCTGGTTTGAGCTGGGTTAAATTGGTTAAAGCTGGTTCAAAACTGGTTCATCTACTGGTTTAAACTGGTTCAAGCTGGTTTGAACTGGTTCAAACTGGTTCGAAATTGGTACTAGCTGGTTTAAACTGGTTCAAACTTTGAGCATTACAGACACACGTACAAACATTCTAAGCTACCAAATTATGTATATAAATACACAATAATGTTTGCATAGTACATTTGCAACATTGTCCCTTGATGGTTAAACAGACGTTAAACTTGACATTTTTTTGATTTAATAATAATATTTAATATGAATTAATAATTTTTCTTTAAGTATGTTTTTATATTTATTTTAGTTAAAGCCGTACGTATCCTATCGCGTTAAAGACATAACGCAGAATGAATTCACAGCGAGGGATTTATTCGACGCAACATACGCGAGGGAAATAGTCGACGATTTTAAATCAGGAAAACTGAACGATAAAAACATTGATAGTAAAATAGATGAACTCAAAACTAAACTCGCTAAACAGCAATAAACATAGTAATAATGAAAGTAATAAAATGAATATTTAATAAGAGTTGATTTATTCATTGTTAGAATTAATTTTTACGTTGCATTAACGTAAACAATTTTTTATCATGTATACTTTTTTATAAATGGGCAGAGTTCATTTTAACGATTATTTTTATCACAAATTTTTTTTTATTTGAAGTATTAATTTGTATTATAAGTTCACATAGTATGTAAGAGATTGTCCATTTTATGTAGGCCTTACTGCAGTTTGTTATCCACTACTTTCCGCCCTCCCTTACCTCCTAAAAATTGAAAAATAAAATAAAAATAAGTTTAAAGACTTAAATCTAAAACAGAATACCTATCTTGAAAGACGCACATTTTGCAACAATTATAGTCAATCTGTGCTTTCTAAAGTTTCAAGTTTCCATCAAAATCGTCACTTAAATCGACTCAAATATTCCGAATTTACATAAAAATACATAAATTATTGTAAAAAATTAAGTAATTTTTAAAACAAATGTATTTCTTATTATTTTTATATAAAATACGAGACGAAATAAAAAGTAATTATTTTTAGTATAATTTATTTTCAGATCCTGCTGCAAAATAAAATGGAGTAAAAAAAGAAATTTATTTTTTAAATTATTTTTTATTTTCTCGATTATCGCTCCCTAATTGCCGGACAGGGGACGAATTACGTCACAATTTAGACAGAATTTATTGCGATTGTTTTAATCGGGATATTAAGAAAAAATTACCTTATTTTTTACGTTATTTAACGAATTATTAAATTTTTAAGTGCTAAAGTGGTGCTGAATAAAACCATGCCCGGGTGATCGAGGGAATTTTACACGGGGAACAGTTTGTCACGACGTGTATTGTCATTCTCTAATTGATTTCGTGCGAGCTTATTTAAATATCCTACGATCTATTTTTAAACTTAATGGCTTAGAATTATGATAGAATTATGGTCAGGTTTAGACCCTAATTTCATTTAGAGCATAACCGGGTCACATTGTGTTTCGCACCACATGTAGTTTTTAGAATAAAATCGTTATAGTACGGTAATACAAGACTTATCTTAAGCTATGGTAATTAATTACTGTATGAGAATTTTTTACAAAACCATTTTTGGTACTTACAAGTTCTGCACAAACTCAATTTAATTAGGGTAGGATTATAATTGTGGTATGATTAAGATTTATAGTTGTTTTTAATTAATGTTTTAGGTTATAGTTTATAGGCTATTTAGAGTTTACTTTTAAGATTAGAATTTAATTTGAAATGATGTCGAACAATTTTTGACTGAAATCGTTTTAAATCATAGTAGTTCCATTTTGGGAACATCAGAACATAAGACGCATGATATTTTATTGCAGTAGAAGAATATTAACATCGTGTTTTAACTTTGTAATATTATCTATTCATATTCTTTCTTATTTACTCTTTCATTATGTACCTTTTATTTTATGAAGGATTTTAATTTTTAATAATTTTAATTACAGTCAAAATATGCACTCCCTATGATAAAACATTCGTCGTAAAAACTACTTTATTTCGTCTTGTATTCTATACTAAACTTATCAATCATGTCATCCCCTTATCGTTTTCTCTCAAGTGATAAACGAACGACAAAAACTGACATTAAAACATCCCCTGTATCCGAACGAAGCCCCAAAAATCCCCCAAGAGATCCCTCCAATAGCCCCTCATACCCCTATGGGGCTCCAATCCCTCAAAACAGCCCCACTTCGAACATAACCCCAGTAAATCAAAATATCGCGTCCACCCCAAGTTCTACACTCGCCGTTTTATCAACAAACGGCACGGCAAGATCTCCCCTGCCGGTTGCCAAATCGCCGAATACCTTCCGATCGGAAGTGAACTTTGCCCCCAGTTATTCGAACGCCGAAAACTCGGGGAAAGTTTTATCCGTTGAATCGGAGAGACTAGAAGGTTCTAAATATGAGAATGTAGAAAAGGGTGCGTTATTGCCTAATGCCGAGCAACTGCCAAGAAGTTACAAAGACGTTAAAGCGTCGATTGCCGATAGACGCAGTAGTTTTTTTAACGATATCGCCAGAACGCAGGCTGTGATACCACCAAGGAGTGCGTCACAGTATAGCGTGCCAAGGTCGATGCCGATTAATTTAGTGATGGAGAGATCGAGGAGATTTGAGGCAAATGAAGGAGAGGGGGGCCTTGAAGCGGGCAGGGAAGGAGGGGATACGGAATTGGGTTTAAAGGAAGAACGTCTGAAAGAAACTGAAATGAGTTTGAATGATAGATTTGCTGGGAGATCACCGAGGGGTTCGCCTTGTAAGGGGGATGGTGTAAGGTTTTCTGGAGGGGGTAGGGATTTAGGTGTAGTGGGAGGATTGATGGGGGAGAAGGGTGTAATGCCGGATAGGTGTGTTGCGTTAGGGGTTGCTCAGGAAAAAGATGTGACACCGGATAGAGGTGTTTTGCCATATAGAGGCGTTGTGCAAGAAAAAAGTGTTACACCGGATAGAGGTGTTGCACCATATAGAAGTGTTGCTGTCCCAGAAAAAAGTGTGACACCAGAAAGAGGTGTTGCATCGGAAAAAGGTGTCACACCAGATAGAAGTGTTGCACCATATAGAAGTGCTGTCCCAGAAAAAGGTGTAACACCAGAGAGAGGTGCTGCATCGGAAGGTGTTTTGCCATTTAGAGGTGCCACTCCTGAGAGGGGTGCAGTGTTAGAAAGAGGTGCAGCTCCTGAGAGGGTGGTGGCACCGATTAGAGCGGTGAATAGCACAGGTAATTTAGACGATAGAATAAATAGCGCAAAGCTACAGGCTGACAACACAGGGGCATCGCATTCAGGTCTTTGAATGTTTTTATATTAAAAAAAAAATTTACTTTAAATTATTTTTTAATTTTGATTATGGAAAATCAATTTTATTTAAATTAAAATTGATATCTAAAATTAAGGTCATGGTTATCTATTTGTGAATGATATTGATGACGTACCTGTTGTGTTAAATAATGCTACTTTTTTCCTAAAGGGTGCGAGTAAGGGGTGAATACTAGTTAGACGTTCAGTGTTTTTAATTTTATGTATAGATGAGTTCAATAAGAAAGAGGCAAAATTTTAATATTACTTTAATGTTTATCTTGTTTAGTAATTGTTTATATAATTTGAATTTATTTTTCATCATAAATGAGTCAAAGTTACACTCAGCGCTTGCCCCCCCCGTCATTCCCAAATAAAAATAGTTGACTGCTCTGCGGTGTTAAGAGTGAAGCGTTCACTCATCACTTGATTTATACACACAAGTAGTTCATAACGCGTCAGTAAATAGACGCATTTGTGCTGATGTGACGTTAAGAATGAAGCGTTCACTCATCACTTGATTTATACACACACACACAGTTCATAACGCGTCAGTAAATAGACTCATTTGTGCTGATGTGACGTTAAGAGCGAAGCGTTCACTCATCACCTGATTTATACGCACACAGGTCATAATGTTAAGTATATTTTGAGCTGATGAAATTTTAAGTTATGAATGCAATGTTGTTTGTTTTTAAATTGTATTGAAGAAGGAATTTTTTATACGAATTTTTTTCGTTTGATAGATGAACCTGTTACTCCAAACTCAGCACCGTCATTAAACAGGCAAGTTTCTTTTGTTGATTTAATTTTGGTTATTTGTTTAAAATTTCCAATTAGTTATAATTATGTTCTGAGCATTATGTTTAACGTCTAGATTACTGTATTATATGAATGATGTCATAGACGTAGCTGTCAATTTTAGCATCTTACTAAAGAGTGCACAAGTTTAAGAAATAATTGGCAGGTCCAGGAATCAAATCTGGACCCGTTGTGTCCGAGTCTGGTGGTCTACCACTTTACCAGTGAGCTCTGACAGCTGTTGACTTATCACTCGGCTTCTACACACACTGTTTGATATATTTTTTGTGCTGATGTGACGTTTTATTTTACAGCACTGCGGTGGCTCCGTCTAAAGTAGATGATGTCAAAAGAAAACATTTCTTTAGTGATCATGTAGGAGAAAAATATTTACATTTAAGTTTAATAAAATAGGTTAATTTATTTTCTATGAATATGTTTATATAAAATACACTATGAAGGTCAATATGAAACAAACGCATTGTACTGTATCACTGAAATGACTTGTGCGTCTGATCAGCACAATATGTTTAAATAAAGTACACTATGAAGGTCTATATGAAACAAAAGCATTGTACTGTATCAATGACTAGTGCTTCTGATCAATTAACGCAAGTTTGTTTATTGCATTACTTAGTAATACACAGCTCAATGTCTTTTAGATAAATATTTTGCTTGTTTAGAAAAGAAATTGATATTTGATTGATTTTGTATTTTTGTTTAAATTTATCAGTTGGTTTTTGTTTTCTCTTAGATGCATAAAATAGTAGCGTCTAAAAGTGCTGACTCGGCGAATGAAGTTTTTACTGAAAGTTCAATGTCTGAGACTTTAGTAAGTTTATTTTGTATATCAGTCAATCAATCAGTCAATCAGTCATTTAATCAGTAGGTCAGTTAGTCATTCAGTAAGTCAATCAGTCAATATGCCAATCAGTCAGTCGATCAGTTGGTCAGTCAATCAGTTAATTATTCAGTCTGTCAATCAGTCAATTGGTTAATCAGTCAATCGATTAATCAATCAGTCCATCAGTCAGCCTGTGTGTCATCAATCAGTTTGTTAGTTCAGCAGTTAATCTATTACTCAGAATTAATCATTCAGTTGAAATATTTAATCGTTCTCTCTCAATTAATTTTCAGTTAATGAATCAGTCATTCATTCAGTTAAATAGTCAATGTATCAGTCAGTTAAAAATGAGTCAGTGGTCTTTAAAAGTTTAAGCTAGATTTATTTCTACTAGTCCTTTTGCGATATATTGGTAGCTAACATTTTTATGCTGATGTGACATTAAGAAATAACAAACTGTTGGTAAGAAATTAAAACAAACTGTCAATAACTAGCCTTTTGTGCTGATGTGACATTAACGCTTTACAGAAAGACTCCTCACATAAAACCGATCACTCATCACACATAAAGCCAACGATCGCTCCAGAAGCGATGACTAAAGGTGCAGCGAGTGATAGCAGGGGGGGGTCAAAGGGAAAGAAGAACACTCAGTGGACCCTGGCTAATAAGATGCACGGGTCCCACTCACCCGTGGCCAGACATAAAAAACAGACGACTGAGCAAAAAGGTGCTCTTTTAAATTTATTTGTATTTTTTTTAAAAGGTGCTTTTTTAAATAAGTTTATTTTTTACAAAAAGATGATTTTTTTTAATATAAATTTATTTTTACGTAAAATTGGTTTTAAATGGGGTCACGACAACTGGGTTATGGACATTTGGTCTACAGACATTTGGTATATTGACATTTGATCTACCGACATTTGGTCTATTGCAACATTAGGGTTAGGGCTAGATTTAGGGTTAAGGCTAAGGTTAGGGTTATAGCTATTTTTAGGATTATTTTAATGGTTACAGTTAGGGTAGACCAAATGTCGGTGGATCAAATGTCAGTAGATCATATGTCAGTAGATCAAATGTCACATGTCGGTAGATGAAAAATCTGGAGATGAATTGTCTCTGAATCAGTTTGGTTAATTTGATATCAGTATGAAATATATTTAGAAATAATTTATGAATATATATTATTTCTAATTATATTTATAAACAATGAATGAAATAAACTTGTGATTAGAATCATCCAGTTCGTCGTCACCTAAGCAGAAGGAGAGTTGGAAAGGTAAGGTAGCGCGCACGTTTAAGCGTTACGGGTCAGGTTCAGTGCTCAGTACGTCGTCTGATGCTTCGTCACGTACTGACGATGTCATAGGTGCGATAGGCGTGCCACTTGAGGCGTGTCAGCCGTCATTGGTCTGCGAGGTGGGTGGCATTTAGTGACGGTTTTGTAACATTGTTTTGAAACATTTTATGACAAGTTATGACAGTTTTTATGACATTGATGCATTATGCAATGTCGTTGATTTGATGCCAAGTTTTGAAATATTGACTTAAAAAATCTTATCTGCTCAAACTTAAAAAATATTTATGAAACAAAACTTAGGAATTGTTTCTGAATCAGGTCCCTTCACTATTTGCCCCTCTTTTCTATGAATTTTAAATCTCTCTTGACACTTAATTAATTAGCTAATTCAATACAAAGCAAAATCTATATTGTTTATATTTGCCTATTTTGGCGGATGTTTTTGTCTGCGGATCAGTTTGTGCCTTCGATCGTTGAGGTCTGTACGCGGGTGGTTGAGGAGAGAGGTTTGCTGAATCAGGGCATATACAGAGTGCCAGGCAATACTGGCCTCATTAATCAACTCATTGAGGAACTTAATAAAGTTAGTCTTTCGCTTATTTTATTGCCTTTTTGTGTCTCTTCCCTTTTTGCTAAGCGAATAGATAATCTGGTGTATATTTTATTGCGTTTTTTTCGATTTTTTCATTATATTATTGCAAATAAATAATGAAATATTGCAAGTTAAAGGTGTTCTTTCTATTTCTGAAGCCATTTGATAATAGCTTTGACACAAGATTTGACTGTATGTATTGTAGGACCCTATAGGTCTATGCTCTGATAGTGATAAATGGCAAGACGTAAACCTTGTCAGTAGTTTATTGAAGCTGTTCTTTAGGAGGCTGCCTGATTCTCTTATTACCGATTGTGAGTCCTATGCGTTGTTCTTGATATTGAGTTTATAATTAGAGGTAATCTCGAAGAAAGAGCATTTAATGAAGCCACTTGATTACTGCAGCTAAGTATTCAGTCGTCACTTGGTTCACACTTATTTGTATGACATCTAATTTAGTGTTCCACAATATAGTTGATCATTATCATTTCATTTTTTTGCGTATTTTACTGGAAAGTGGCAATTAAAATACTGTTATATTAAATTATATAACATAAATGTTTGCTCAAGATCAAAGAAAATGTCCCAGTATCATGAACTAGATATGCCAAATGAAGTTCCAACCAAGTAACGAGTGATCTATTAATGGATTAATTAATTGATTAATAGATTAACACATATCTCTATATAAATATAGCTCTAGCAGGCATATTTTTAATTCATTTCTGGATGAATCTATACTATAGATTCATCCTTAAATCAATTAGTAATTTGATTCTATAGATACATTTATCTATCTAGCTGAAGCCAGCAGTCCTGAACACAGATTGTACTATTTCACAAAGCCTGTCATCTTCTCCAATCAAAACTTACGCTTATTTTACTAGATATTAACGACTGAATATCATTCATTATATTTCGGAAAATTTGAAATTTTATGCGATTTACTTTTCTTTATCAGATTTATATGAGTCGATCATAGCCGCAAATCGAACTGAAAATCCGGAGCGACGTATGCTGAAGATAAAGAAACTGCTGCATGAACTGCCGGAACATAATTTTGAAACGTTTCATTTCTTAGCTCAGCATCTTAATAAAGTTACAATGCACGAGGACATTAATAAGGTAATAAATAAGTTGCAGGAATCGGTTTATGAAAAATGCAGCTTAAGAAAATTTGTGACATAATATTTCTAAGTTAGGTTGAAATTCATAAATTCTTAAAACTATTTTAGTCTTAGGAAATTCTATCTTCTCAAACTTAAGAAATGTTTTAAAGAATTATTTGTTATTTGGCTGCCTGATGTTTTTTTGCATGATCCTATATATTTTTTTTACACTTTCGCCATTGTTATGAAAAATTCAAGAAATAACAATTGCTAGTGTTTTATCGATCCTCTCTAACTCAATATTTCACTAACTTGCTTCTCACTTTAGTTCAGCCCTTCAATTGGCCACGATTTTCGTGAAAGTACTCCAAAGAACATTAAATCTTCTGAACCTTATATTCAAAGTTATCATTTTGAAGGCGACACATTTTAAATACATCTTAGGCTTAGTGTGAATATAAAAGCGTATTACATTAGATGGATGCTCGTAACTTGGCCATTATGTTTGGTCCTACTTTGGTTCGACCACAAGATGATAATATGATAGTCATGGTGCGAGATATGACCGGGCAATGTCGTGTGGTTGAGAGCATCATTGTGCACGTAAGTCACTCCTGGTTTTTTACATTTTACAAGATTCATACATGTAATTGATTTTGTTTTGTCGAGTCTGTATAATATTGTATTTTTGTTATATATATTT
>JAQIXG010006032.1:0-10755 GCA_034700105.1 Oconnorella tubifera
TTATTACACCGCACACTTTATTACACCGCACACTTTATTACATCGCACACTTTATTACACCGCACACTTTATTACATCGCACACTTTATTACACCGTACACTTTATTACATCGCACACTTTATTACACCGCACACTTTATTACATCGCACACTTTATTACACTGCACACTTTATTACACCGCACACCTAGTTGCACTCCTACCTGCACTTGTTCAGTATGTACATTATCAAAGCCTTCATCAGTTAATAACCTGACAGCGTAATCTAGTCAACAAATAATGTCATCATTATGAGGATGATGACGATAATGATGAAGATAATGATGAAATGATGAGACAGTATTATTTGTAAATGATGATGAATTGCAGCCAGTGGTGAAGTGATTAGAGAGTTAAACTCAGAAGCAAAAGATCAGAGGTTCAAGTATGTGTCTAGAAAGTCTAGACTGTGTCTTAACAGTCTAGACAGTCTAGACTGTCTAGACTTTATAGGCTGTGTCTAGACACAGTCTAGGCAGTCTAAACTGTCTTGACTGTGTCTAGATACTGTCCAGACAGTCTAAACTGTCTGGACAGTCTAAACTGTCTAGACAGTGTCTAGAGACAGTCTAGATAATCTAGACTGTCAACACAGTGTCTAGACAGAGTCTAGATAGTCTAGACTGTCTAGACAGTCTAGACTGTCCAGATTGTGTCTAGACAAAGTCTAGAGAGTCTAAACTGTCTAAACTGTTACGCCGCAGTCTAGACTGTGTACAGACACAGCCTAGAGAGTCTAGACAATCTAGATAGTCTAGACCGTTTAGACGTGTCTAGACAGTCTAGACTATGTCTAGACTATGTCTAGACTGTCTAGAAGGTTTAGATAGTCCAGATAATCTAGACTGTGTCTAGACGCAGTCTACACACAGTCTAGATTATCTAGACTATCTAAACCGTCTATATAAATATAGACAGTCTAGACTGTCTAGATTGTCTGGACTGTGTCTAGAGAGAGTCCAGACAGTCTAAACTGTCTAGACTGTCTAGACTGTGTCTAGATACTGTCTTGACAATCTAGACTGTTTGGACTGTCTAGACTTTATAGACTGGGTCTAGACTGGGTCTAGACTGTCTAACCTGTCTGGACTGTGTCTAGACACTGTCCAGACAGTCTAGACGATCTAGACTGTCTAGACTGTGTCTAGACAGTCTAGACTAGACTGTCTAGACACAGTAAAGACAGTCTAGACTCTGTAGACAGTCTAGACTATCTAGACTCCTTACAGAATTATATCTACAGATATGAATATTGTAGTAAATAGTGTAATAAATACTGTAATGAAAGTAATTTATTTATAAAGTAAAATAATAAAACTATGAATAAACCCGTAGCATTCTCCAACGCCTGAGACCCACTCATCCTCGCACCAAACCAATCACTTAACTCTGCTAGTCTGTCGTAAGTCCTGTGCTTCCCTGCCCCGTCTAATATATACGTCTTTATACTGTCTACATCGCCTGTACGATGATAAATAACGTAACATCAGCGCAATATTTAGTAGCTTAGCTATTTTAATCAATTTTTACGTTATTATACTGTCTATATATCTGTATCAAGTTAACAATGCTACAAAGTTAACCATTATTAAATAGTTAAATTCACTTAGAATCGGATTAAAATGTAAAATTAATTACTCAAAAACTGTACGCTTATAAAATAAAGCATTTCTTCTAACAATATATTACTACCTTTACTGGCTAAGACATCTTTTTGAAGCAAATTCTTGTTCAAATTTCTTCCCCAGCAGACTTGGCTCAACAAACCAATTAGAGAGAGATAGAATATAAGACTAGACATACTTGCAATTATTTATATCATCTAAAAGAATTGATTGAATTATTAAACTAAATTTAAATAATAATGATGTAAAAAAATATGAAGGAAGAAATTTGAACGTATTTCTATATAGATTTATTTATTATATTTTATTGATTTGTTTAAATTGCACATGAGCTGTCAATGCAAAATGAAGTGCAAATATATAAAAACAGTAAAACAATAATAGGAAAAGTACAAAGCAATAAAATCAGTTATGCTCGTTACTTATGCAATGTATATTAATTTACAAATATAAAAAAAATAATCTGATAAAAATAGACCCGGGAACAGGTCACCACTGCTAGGTAGAAAATATCATTTAATCTTTTTAAAATCATTACGATCGCGCAAATTAAACGCAATAGAAACAGTTTATTTTGTTTAACTCGTGTTATTATGTGTTACTAGAATGTGCTTAGAAGTAAAGATGTATTTAGTATCAGAGTAGACCCTATGTACTAGATGCAGTTAGTAATTTAGAAATAGAAAGTGAAAAGTAAATTGATTAAGTGATAAGTGATAGAACTGTGGATGTTCCACAAGTCACTTATATAAGTATAACTATAAGCACTTATATACAAGTGTTTATACACGTATACAAGTATAAGCACTTATACTGTACGTGTATTATATGCTGTAAATGTGTTAATTAAATATTTAATTAGCAAGTATAAACAAGTCTTTATATAGAAGATAATTAACCAAAGCATTAAAGTAATCGCACAAATATAACATTTAACATCTGACGTGTAATATTTCCTGGCCATATGCCAGCAATTCAAAAATTAAGTAATTAATTAATTACGTAATTAATTAAATACTTCAGTAAGCAGTTAACTAAATTTATAATTAATTAATTAATGAATTAATGAATTAATTGCACAAATAATTAATTAACTAAATTTGATGACAAACTTGCACGCAAGGTTTGTTTATATTTATATTTGATGCGCTAAATTCAGTAATGACCGAAATATCCAGCAAATGAAAATCGGCTAAATCGACATTAATCTACAAGAATTTAAGTTTATTTGCTAGACATCTGGCTATTTTTTATTCTCAGTTTTAATTGGTTGCAATCCTGTTATATTTATCTGCAAATTTATGCACGTGAGTTAAGTAGGTGTGGCAGATTGCTGTTATTCATTCTGCGGACAAATGTGATCAAAGACAAAATGTCGTGGGACTAAATGCTCCGATTGTAATGCCGCAGAGCATAATATCCCTGAACAAAATGTCTAAGAAAGAAATTCTAATGCCCGCAATCCAAAAAATTCTCCAAGACCCAAAGCACAGGCTAATTTAAACTCTAATCATAAATCTAGCACTTTGCATTTAACCCTTTAATGTTAACCGATAGACCTATCTATTGAGTTTTTTAAATGAATAAAATTCCAACAATAATTAGAATTACGACGCTTTAATTATTGCTTGTTAAACTACAATTCCATGCTACCACATGATAAAAACAAAGAGAAATAATGTAAGTTTTATTAAATCAACATCTACATAATTATATTGTAGGCCTACACATTTTCAAGAGTTATGCAAACAGCTAGCTAAAGGTGCAGAAAATAACGAATACAAATAATATTCGTTTGTCCTCAATAAAATATCTTTTAAAAATAAATTCACAAAACATTATGTATGACGTAATACGATCGTCATCAAGACAACGAGTGGTAAACAAACAGCTAAAAAGCATGACGTCATTATCGATGAAATAGCGTCGTCTATGACGTCATCTGTGCGAGGTAAAATGTCATCGAGACTGGCGACTGAATAGATGACTGAAGTCCAAAGTATTGTAGCAAGGTCAAGGTCACCTGGGTCCATCAAGGACATTGTATCTCCTGTCAGTATAAGAATGGATATCATTTCTGTTCATAATTTAAGATTTATTCTTATAACTACATTTAAAGGATTTATGCATTTATTTATGGATTTATGAAAGATGAACATAGTTGTTATGTTATTTGTCTTAATTGTTAAAGGGTGCAGCAAGATAGTAATAAAGAACTCACTACATACGACACATACGCTAGACTAGCTAGCTGAAATAGTTTAGTAAAATATAGTTTACTAAATTTCAGGTGTCTTATACAGTGAAATTGCACAAAAGTAGAATAAAGATTAAGCATCTTGCTAAAGGGCGCAGTAAGCGATAGTTAGAAATAAATATATTTAACTAAAATCCTCTCAAGGTCAACGATCCTTTTTCTTTGCTGCTTTCACTGTCTGGAACAGTTTACCTCTGATCTTACATTCCTCTACTTCTATTCATTTCTTTCATTCTCAGCTTAAAATTTATCCTTTTCCACCTTAGATTTTTCTTCTTTCATTTATGGACTGATTTCCCTCTGTTAATTGGTTCCTCTCTCAATTGATGGTTTGTCCTCACTGCTTGGGTGGATAATGTGTGGTCTTAAGTGATACTGAGGGACGTCATCTGACGATGGTTAAATAACGATAAGTTCACTCACCCCTAGAATGATGATAAATGTGATAGTTTTCATTTCTACTGTACAACTCGGCCCCAGGGACCCCCTCGTCTACCCACCACTTGGTGTCTGAGCTAGCCCCATTAGGCATCACGGCATTGGCCCCAATGTCTGCGTGCATGCCCAGTATATAGCGCATTATCTCTGTAGCCAGGGGCTTGCCTAAATTGAGTTAAATGTATTAACTAGGAATTTTTCATGATTTATTTATTAAATTTACAATTTTGCTTAGTTTTGTGATAATTCGTCTACTGACATTTGGCCCACCATAACCCTAACCCTGACTGTAACTTTACCTTAACCTTAACGCTAACCTTAATCCTAACCCTAATGTCGTAGTCAACCAATTAACGGTAAAAAAAGATTTTTTTTTAATCTTTCAAAGTACAATTTTAAAGTTAAATAAGTACTATCATATAGACCAGGTATTTCATCTAATACTGCATCTAATAGTGCTACGTGTGTTACTAACTAACCCAACTGCATGTGAGCTGTCGTGTTGTTCAGGCACACTAATCATCTTTATACCACCTCATAATATTCCATATTTGTGTTCATATACATTATGTAAATTATTCAACATTTGTTTGTGGATATACAGTATAAATATTATTACACAATTATAATTATTATTATTTATTTTAATAATTAATGAATTTAACCGGTAAATTTAAGTCCTAAGGGCCTGAACACCCCCCTGTCTGCCTCCATTATCAGTGAAACATTATTCTTTTCAGTCTACAACAAAAATTCAGAAATACTCTCAATTTTTTAACATTGTATTTATTTTATTAATATTTATTAATATTTTTCTCAAAAATTTATTAGAAATGACAAAAACTTTTATAAAAGAAAGATTCTTACTAATAATTTAAATTTAATTAAATTCGTTTAATTTCAATTGTTTCAAATTTATTTTATAGTATTTGCTTGTAAAATCTCAAACACAAAATTTAGCAAAAGTTCAAAACCGTTCATTTTTTATTTAGTCCATAGACATATAGATTGATCAACCAGAGGGGGGTATGAATCATGGGGGGCGGGGGAGGTTCAGCGGCACCCCCCCCTAAAAACTAATTAGTAAATACCAACCTGGAAGTGTTTGAGAAAGTAGTCCCTCCCCCCAACTAGACCCACCTCCTGAAATAAATTCATTATTTGTTAAAAATATTTTCAACAAATTAAAAAATTACAACAAAAATGATAACTGTATTTTATTTTTATAGCTTTATAAAAAATTCTAAATCAATCAATCAAAGGGGGCGCACTTTCACTTAGCTATCGAGGGGGGAGATAATTATTTTGGGTTTGGGGGGGATAAAAAATTAACTGATTACCGATTTGATAAATGAATCATAAATGCGATGGGGGGCCCGGCAAAGAAATCAAGAACATTTGAATAATTATTTAAAAATGTAACTTTTGCAGTGGTAGCACAACAAATTTATATTCAATTAAATTATCAAATCTTACAATTATTTTTATCAAACTTTTATTCTTTTGCAACCACTGATTATATTTTATAAATTGATTTAGTTTTGATTATTTTTATAATAATGACAACTTTCATCTCGTAAACGAGTTAAACTGTTTCAAATTTTGATAAGATATCTATTAATAGTTTTTATGATGTTAAAAGTAGTGAATTTTTAATTTATGATGTAGAATGATATAATTACGAATAAATATTTCATTTATTAAAGATAAATATATAATTTTACTTCTGCAGTCCAAAGTACAACTCTCAATGTTCGTCTTGGCCGCAATCCTAACCCTTTTATTATCGATAAAGCCTAAGAAAACAATTCTATTATAAAAAAACTAGGCTTTATATAAAGAAATTCAACAGATATTTGCAATAAATAAACTGATATGATAATAATATTAAAGAGATGGCTTAGTGGTAACCCGTTGGTCTCAGGCGTCAGTGATCCGAGTTCAACTCCCGGTAGTGATACGGTTGACTCAGCCGTCCATCCATCTTGATCTGTGATATGACTTGGGAAGAAAGACAATCACATGCAATGAGTAAATAAATGCAGGTCAATGCACTGACTGACCTGCCAGGCTAGCATGACCCCTGACCCGTCGTCCATTGACCCCGTCCCTACGTCCCAAGAGTCTATATGGCCGCCAAATATCACCGTCTAAATATAGCATCGGTTATATTGACAGGTATTTAGCAAATAACAAATAATGACTGTAATAATTGAATGATTAAATATTATTCATATTTTATGTTAAAATCTCAGAGAGAAATAGAGAGACATGGAGAGAGACAGATAAATAGACATGGAGAGAGACAGAGAGACACGGAGAGAGACAGATAGACAGACACGGAGAGAGACAGATAGACAGACACGGAGAGTGACAGATAGACAGACACGGAGAGTGACAGATAGACAGACATGGAGAGTGACAGATAGATAGACACGGAGAGTGACATAAAATCAGAAAAACGAGAAGATAATATACAGCCAAACAGCGAATAAATAAATAAACATGTAAACAGATTAACAGACACAAACAAACATATAACAAATAAACAAATAAACACACATACAATCAGACATACAAGCACTAATACATTCTATCAACAAATCAAACAAATAAGGAAACAAGAAACAAACAAACGAACAAACACACAAACATATAAGCAAACAGACTTATAAATAACCAGATCCATAAAAGTTTCAATACACAAGTATATTCCATAGATTTCTAAATAGGCCTACAACCTGATGCGTGAACTCTGACCCTTTCAACTCCGCTACGACGTTACGTGACGTCACATTATTTAAGTTTCTCGCCGCCATGTTTAGACGAATAGAAAATCTCTCTCCTTAACAATAAACAACTTTTACATGGTAACAACAGCAAATATAAATAATGCATTCATTAATTATAAGATAACAATTAGGCCTATAAATATTGTAAACATTGTGTAGGACGAA
The DNA here is from genome assembly GCA_034700105.1 of Oconnorella tubifera. NCBI lineage: Eukaryota > Metazoa > Annelida > Clitellata > Enchytraeida > Enchytraeidae > Oconnorella > Oconnorella tubifera. The sequence continues at coordinate 7,316 of JAQIXG010006032.1, forward strand.
AGGGGATTGAGTATTTAAGAAATTTAAAAGCAGAGGGATGGGGGGGGGGGGGTGAGGCTAGGTTATAACAAGAATGGAAATTGTCTACCTAGAAATGTAACGACCTTTTTTAAAACACACAAAAACGCGCAATGTAAAACAGTTTTGTTAATAACACTGACAAAATCAATTCTACCAAAGAGCTACTAAATATTTCTTAAAAAAATCTACCCCCCCCCCTCCCCTTAAATATAAATTCTGCCCTCTCCCCCTCTATTCTGCCCTCTCCCCCTCTATTCTGCCCTCTATACCTCTATCGTATCTTCGTTGCAACATTTCAGCGTCCTCTACAGTGATACAAGCTGCAGGAATGCGAGCTGCGGAACCATAAGTCTGTACATTTACTATATAAAGTCACGCACAGAAATAGCATTCCTTTCTAGAATTGATCATTCATGGTTATTAACAATCATTTTAATATTCATTCACCAGATGGCGGAAGATTAAAGAAATTAGGAAATGTTTTAACGACATCGTCCCTCGTTGGTTAAACTGATGCTAGCCTTTATTATTATGTTCTTTTAATTCATTTATGAGATTTTTTTTAAGGATTGTTATTGATGATCATTTTTGATGTTATTAGTGATGATTATTTTCGATTTAATTTGTTCTTTCAAATAAAAAAGTAATTTTTGAAAATAATAAATTAATTAATAAATAAAATAATAATAAAAAATAACTATTAACAAGTCAATAAAAACTGAACCCAACCTGGGCCCCAGTATGCGGACTATAGACGGAGAGTTGAGTGGCAGACCTAACAAGCACCGCCCTAGCCCCTAGCCTAGACGCACGCCCAGCCCCTTCCTTTCTGTAGACGCCTGATTGGCTGTAATTTGTCCAGGCCTGGTTATATACCACTATACGACCTTGAACCTGAAGACAGTGAGATATAATAGGTAAGGATATCAATCAATCAATCAATCAATACATCAATCAATCAATCATTAATCGATCGATCGATCAATTAATCGATCAATTAATCAATCATTCAATTAATCAATTAATCAAGCAAAATTGAACATTAATTAATCATTTCAAAACTATTAAATTAATCATTCAATCAATCAATTACTCAGTTAATCATTCAATCAATCAATTAGTCAGCTAATCATTCAATCAATCAATTAGTCAGTTAATCGGTCAATAAATTAATCAATCAGCAAAGTCTAAATGAATATGTAGAAAAGGCAATATTTGATCTAATCCTCGTGATCTAATTCTCACAGCCCCTCCCCTTCAGGCTCCACCCCCCCCCCTTCAGGTTCCACCCCCCCCCCCCTCTCCACTCCGGCCAGTTCACCCCTCCATCAATCAACTGCATAAAAGTGACTTTTTTCAATAACATTATCTTTTAAATTATTATACAATAAATTTCTGAAATCTCATTTATATAGAAACGCAAGAAGACCGCAACAGTAACAATACACAGTAAACGCAATATTTCTTAACCTAACTCACCTTGTCCTTATTTCTTTCTAGTTCATCGAATGATCTCACAACTATGACGTCAAAGGTCAAGGGACCGGAAGTACCTACAGATAACCCTATGCCTAGGATAGCTAGAGGGATGGTTCTGTTTTGAAGCAGCAATTCTGCACTTTCAGAACCTCGCTCCCATTTCGGTACCTATGCATAGCGATCATAAAATATAAAGCTGAATTCACAGCGTGAATACATTTGTTTGACATTCAATTTTATGACTTTACATGAAATGAAATCTATACATCTGTCATTTTTATACTTTAATTTTTTTTCTGGAAAGTAAAAATATAGCCCAACCTAGGCCGCGTTATCTAAGTACATAAATTTGACTCACAGTCACAGTTTCCGTGTGCACATCAAATCCTTCCCTGGTCATATTCGCCACTATGTAATCTGAAGAGAAAATAAATCAATTTAAATTTCTGCTGAGTTTTATCAGAAAGACAATATATCTTTATTTTCAAATACACATTTTCAACCATAGATATATTAATATTAGGACTATATAATAAAGTTTGAATAAAAGAACTGTCTGCAGAATCAAAGTACTCCAGATGCTAACATGACCTATATAGTAACCAATAGTATTCTCTCTGACCTATATACTGACCAATATCGTCTTCTATGACCTCTTTACTGACCAATAGACTCTTATAAGAGCTATATACTGACCAATAGTATCCTCGAGAGATTGACTTCCGGTCAGACGGGGTCCAAATAAGTCACCAAGCAGAGCGAGTCTGTTAAAAGTTTCATGTTTGCCCGCACCGTTAAAAACATAATCCTTAATACCGTCCACTCCAGCTAAAAAAAAAATATTTTTCTAGATCTTTATATCTTTCTCATTAAAAAATACAAAAATATTTGAAACTTTATTATATAAGATTGTTATTAGCTTAAAATTCTTTAACTATTCCATAACAGAAACTTCATTAGAAAGTTTTTCAAGAAAAAAATTGGGATAAAAAGTTAAAAATTAGAGAAAATTGATCTATAAACAAGGTCAACAATTATTGTCAAATCTTTTCTGTTATCAATTTTAGTATTAAGTTAAACAGTAAGAGCTAGAAAGTTTAATAAATTACAATTACAAGATTTTTATTTATTAACTATTATAATAGGGTTTCATTTTGTGAATTTTGTGGTTAGGAGATATAAAAAAGAACAATTCGTACCCTTGCTAGCTGTTATCTGCTTCTTGTAGCTGCTGGACAGAGCTGCAGCTGCTGAGATGAGCAATGACGTCAGAACAGCCAGGGTCCAAATGGACCTCCATGCGTGGGCTGTATTTATATGGTTAATTATAGTGTAGGGCTTTAGAGCGTTAATTCGCATATTATAAAATGATAACGATTATGATGATGATGACAAATATGATGATGATAATTTTGCTGATGATGACGATAACGTTATTCCTTCCTGGAATTCCAAAACAGTCCATTAGGGGGCGGGGGTGTAACCCTCCCTCTCCTCCACTTTCCATTGCTCATAAATATATCGTCTTTAAATAGGATCATTTTTTTATAATAAATTAAGTAATAAGATTGCAATATATGAAGCTGTATATACAGTATATACCTACCTTCCATTGGAATAATTTGACCTTGTGTAGGCCTACGCGCAATGCTATGTAGGCTTAACTGTAGGCCTATCCTTCAAAACTGAACGTATTGGTAATACTCTCTGTTTAACTTAGATCAATGTGCATCTTATTTGCTTATAAACAAAGCATTATAAGTTAATTACAAAAGCTGCTGTATAAGAATATTTGTCTACTTTGGTTCAGAAATTAAAAGTATCAGTGATGTAGTAACCAGATATGGGTGGGAAGATGGAGGGAGGGTGGAAGGGATGGGGAGTAGAGGAGGGGGGAGGGAGGGAGGGATAGAGGAAAGGAAGGAGGAATGGACGAAAGC
>JAQIXG010006033.1:0-10755 GCA_034700105.1 Oconnorella tubifera
TAATGAATACAATGTATATTGTATGTATTTAATGAATACAATGTATATTGTATGTATTTAATGAATACAATGTATATAATGTATTATAATATAAATGCATTTTTATATTTTTGTTAGAGCCATGGCAAGATATCTACAACTTTAGTATAATCTGTCTGTCTGTCTGTCTGGGTGTCTGTCTGTCTGTCTGTCAGATACAAGAAGATAGACAAACAAACAGACAGACAGAGCGACAGACAGATAGAGAGAGACTGATAGAGAAATAAACAGAGAAACAGACACACAGGGAGAGAGAGAGACAGAGAGAGATAGAGAGACATACATACAGACATACAGACAGACAAAAAGATAGACAGACAGACAATATCTCAAACTATTATAATCTGTTTGTCAGTAAGTCACAGACAGACAGACAGGCAGACAGACAGGTAAACAGACAGACAGACAGACAGACAGACCGCTTTATTGCTGTCACTAGCTACTTGCAGACTCCAGCCCGCCCTCGTCTCATCAAATACAACAACGGGAGAAAGTCGACTCATTTTATCTTTATCTTTAGCTCCGCCCCCTTGTTTACCTTTGACGGGAGACTTATCCCTAGACCCCGTCCCCTTAGCCACGCCCCCCTTAAGGGAGTCAGTCTTGTTACCTAATTGTTCGGCTAGGAGAAATGTAAAGATAGGAAATATAAATACATAAAAAAACAAAGAAAAAAGGAAAGAAATAGAAATAAAAAAGAAATAAAGAAGTGAACAAATGAATATACGTAAACGAACAAATAAGCAAATAAACAAAAGCACATATTAAGAAACAAATAAAATATAAAAATAATCAGACAGACAAACAGACAAACAGACAAACAAACAAAACAAACGATCTTCCTAACGTTTACCTTTAATTTCATTCTGTTCATTGTCGTTGATACTTTGTACAAAAGTCCACTGGGCTGAGGTCAAAGGCCAGCCGCAGCCCATCAGTCTAGCCTCCAGGGTGTACTTGTGTGGCTGCATTTGTACAAAATACCAACACTATATAGTATATAGTATAGCAAGAAATACATGTATCTTTTTATACGATGCGCGTAAATACACGAATTATACAATACATGCGTTTCTAATCTGTTTTAAAAGATTTTTTTTAAATTTTGCATTTGAAGTAAGTTTAAAATGTAAAATTTCAATAAGTATTACAGTAATTATGATATTAATTTGTTGTAAATTAACGTCACATCAGCGCAAAAAGTTATAGAGTTGAGAATTAGATGCGTAGAAATCAAGTGATAAATGAATGCTTGATAATTCAATTTACAATTGAATTATTTATAATAGAATTAATGAATCATAATTAAAGAATGAAAAATTTCTACCGTTAGATCGACTTCTTCGCGACTAGAGAGAGAACTCTGCACGCTTTGCTGTAAAACAACGTGAAACTAGAGAAGTTTTTTTAAATACATTAAATAATAAAATATTGAGATGTGTCACTTTAATCGAGAAATTTTAAATGCAATTTTTATCACTTGTACCCAACCTAAAAAATGTATTTATTATTAGGCTTGAAAAAGAGTAATTTTGAATCTATTGTCAGTTTAACGTCTGGATTACCGTATTATACAAAAGATGTCTCAGACATAACTGTCAATTTAAACGTCTTACTAAAGGGTGCAGCGAGTCTGCATTACCGTATTATATGAACAATGTCTTAGACTTGGCTGTAAATTTAATCGTCTTACTAAACGGTGCAGCAAATTAAGAAGCTTTTTTGAAACATAAATTATAATTTAAACTAAGAGGCTTACTGTTGAGCCCCTCCCATCAGGAACATTAAGCTTTCTACTCGATGAGCTTCTTGTACCAGGAGGCTTTAGTTTAGTAGCTAGAATTAATTAACATCATCATTATCATTATTATCATCATCATTAATTATTATCGTCATCATCATCGTCGTCATCATCGTCATGACAGTCTAGACGGATTCTCTAGATTGAGTAGACTGTATGGACTGTCTAGACACTCCAGACAATATCTAGACTGTCTAGACAGAATGTCTAGACAGTCTAGACATTGACAGACTGATTGACAGTCTAGACTAGACAGTCTAGACTGACAGTCTAGACTAGAAAGTCTAGACATTCTGTCTAGACTGTCCAGACAGTCTGTCTAGTCTAGACTGTCAGTCTAGACTGTCTAGTCTATACTGTCTGTCTAGTCTAGACTGACAATCTGTCAATGTCTAGACTGTCTAGAGAGTCTAGACATTCTGTCTAGACTGTCTAGAGAGAATGTCTAGACTGTTTTGACAGATAGTCTAGACTCTATAGACTGTCTAGACAGAATGTCTAGACTGTCTATACAGAAGACTAAAAATGATGACAATGATAATGATGATGATGATGATGATGACATACATGATCTAGATGGAGAGCGAGTTACATCCTCTTGTGATGAAGACAATGATGGATGTAAGATGAATGCTGGGATGGTAGCTTGACCTTTACCCTCTACATAAGCTAGCTGTTTATCAAAGTCATAGAGTGACAGAGTGAAGGGAACATCTGACTTTGAAGTGACCAAGTGAATGCTGGTTAAGTGATCGTCCGTTACTTTTATGTGGTATCTAAAAAAAATACAATTAAATATAGCAACTTTCACTATTTAAAAAATGAACTGGTTTGATTTGGTGTTATGAAAATTCGTTTATAAAATTTTGGACTAACACATTATTATTAACAGACCTATTAGGTTGTTAACTATTTAATTGACTATTAATTGATTATTATTTAATTATTTAATTGATTATTAATTGACTGATTAATTTATTAACTGACTGATTAACTTATTAACTGACTGACTGCCTTACTAACTGACTAATTACATCATTAACTGATTAACTTTTTAACTGGCTGATTGACTAACTGATTAACTTATTAACTGAGTGACTGATTTATTAACTGACTAATTGTAATATTAACTAACAAACTGACTTATTTACTTACTAACTTACTAACTGACTTATTAATTCACGTTACTTACTCACTTTACTAACTGACCTATTAAATGACTGATTAACTTATTAACTGAATCACTAACTTACTAACTAACCGACTAACTAATTAACTTATTAACTAACTAAATAACTGACAACACATTAAATAACACTGCCCTAAAGACTGGTCATTCCGAATTAGAAAAGCTCACAAACCTAAAAATTAGATTTTCAGTATTCGGAACATAATACTCTCTCAATTCTTTTACATTAAACAAAGAGTTAACGACCCCATTGGTCGAGGGGAATGGGAGGGGATTAAGGGAACCAATCAGACGCATTCTCCACCTACCGGGGAGGAGGGGATGGGTAGTGGTGTTCGCGTAGCAGACAAAAGTGTAGCCAAACTGGAAATAAAAAATACGCAAACAATACAGAAATTTTCTGTGTAAAGTTTACTTGTATCTTTCCTGATGTACCCTTCTAGCAAGCCTCATTCATTGACTTTCTAATGAACTATTCTTCCAAGACCATGTTTTACAGTTTGATCTTTCTTCCTGATGTACCCTTCTACCAATCTTACAGTTTATCATCTTATTCTCTGATCTTTCTTCCCGTTGTACCCTGCTACCAAGCCACTGTCTTCACCCAAATTCACTTAAATTCATTTCTCATAAAAATTATTTCCAAAACAAAAATCCAACCAATTAAGCTTGATTTTTATTTTAAAATAAAATGGAGCCAAAAAATTCGCATTACCTTATTTCTCTTGTAATTATAGGGGGCCACTTTGAAAAAGACCTGGGGCACATCCATGCCCGTGTCATTGTCTATGACCCTCAGACGGGCATGGGGCACAGAGGGGCATAAAAGTTTGGGCACGCAAATCATTTCTTCCGCCACGTAGAAAACCTCTCTGAAAAATGAAAAATATTAAAATTTCTTCCGAAATTTCTTCAGATTTTCTTTCTCAAATTTCCTCAAATTTTCTCCAAAATTTCATCGGAAATTTCTTCTAAATATTCTCTGAAATTACTTCTGAAATTTCTCCCAAAATTTCTTCTGAAATTTCTGAAATTTCCAAAATTTCTTACGAAATTTCTTCCAAAATTTAACTTGAAATCTTTAATTAAATTCAACATAAATTCAACTTAAGTTCGTTCATTTTTGAAATATAGATTTAAGAAAACTTTCAAAAGAAAACAAACAACGAACCTAAAAAGCAAGAACCAAGAATTTTGCGTCAGTTCCAAATGACTTCCGCTGTAATCTTGATACGAGATCTTGTTCCACTCATCAAGAAAGAAAGAAAAATGCGGGAGAATATATGGATCAGCTTTAAACATGGCTCTGAAATATATGAAATGTTTAATTTAAACGTCTTACTAAAGGGTGCAGCAAGTTAAGTTTAAAGTTATGGATTACCATATTATATAAAAGATGTCGAAGACGTAGCTGTCAATTTAAGCGTCTTACTAAAGGGTGCAGCTAGTTAGAGAAATAGTGAGCTTTCTGGGATTCGAATCTGGACCTGTTTCGTCCGAGTCCCGCGCGCTAACCCATGTCAAAGAGTCAAAGCTTTATTTCACTGTAAAAACATAAAAAATAATCCCGAATGAGAATTTAACACAAGGAACTATTTTTTCATGAAGGAACTACTTTACCTAAAGAAAATAAGTCCGTATTGCTCCGCCTGAGGCTCAATGGCTTGCCAGGCTTTCAAAAGTAGTTCCTGTATCTGTAGCATCTCAACAGAACCTGAAAAAACAGCAACAAAATAAATTCAAAAGTAACATTTGAATCCATTTAAAAAACATTTGAAAAGAATAAAAAATCTCTTTGATATAATGTGATGGGCAAATTAGGCCTACAAAGCTCGTTAGAGAAGTGGTTAGAGCGCTGGACTCGGACGCGACAGGTCCAGGTTCGAATCCCGGTGAGATCGTTATTTCGCTAACTTGCTGCACCCTTTAGTAAGACGCTTATATTGACAGCTACGTCTACATCGTCCATATAATACGGTAATCCAGACGTTAAACTTAAACTTAACCTTATTAAAAGTGCATATATACAATAATGTGAATATAAGATTCAAGTACTTAGAAAAGATGCACTCGGTTTTAGAAAAAAAATACCAACCAGGCATGTAACATTTTTGTATTCTGCGGGTCCAGTGCCCCCTGTAAAGGGCCTGAAGTTTTATTATAGACCTCAAATCAGCATCTGTTATTTCTCTGTTAAATAAAAAATTACCAAATTAGACTTTTTATATTATATTTCAGAATTACCTGTCAATTTAAGCGTCTTACTAAAGGGTGCAGCAAGTTTAATGTCTGGATTACCGTATTATACAAACGATGTCTTAGACGTAGCTGTCAATTTAGACCTCTTACTAAAGGGTGCAGCGAGTTAGAAGGTCAAAAAATATACAGAGGTTACAATATTGCACCAAACTGACCTGTTTTTCCAATGTTCAAGTCTACTGCTATCCTGTTCTCCTATTAAGCAAAAGAAAATAAGTAAATTAATCAATAAAATCAACAAAAGTATATACATAAAATGATTTATAAATACGCGCTTAATTTTTATATTGCTTATTTTTATAACAAACTCCTCTCGATGCAATAATAGAAAATATAAAATAAAAAGTACACGTCTGCTTAATATAAAAATATTATTAAATAAAAGAAATATAGAAATTAGTGATTCAGATACATTTTATCTATAGACTTTTTCCCTACCACACTCTCGTCTTCAGACATTTATTCTACCCTAACTCTAACTATAATTCTAACCCTAACTCTAGCTGTAACCCAATTAAACACTATCTTATGATCATAACAACTCTAGCTCTAACTTTAATTCTAATCCTGACTGTAACTGCATCTAACAGTAACTCTAAATCTAAATCAATAAATGTAATCTTATAATCCTAACACACAGAAACCAAAAAATAACTAAAAATTCTATTAAAAATGTCAACAAGACATTAAATTAATATTACCTAACACTCAAATGTCTATAGTTCAACATAGACCTAATATAGAATAAAATTCATATAAGAGAAAATACATCTTTTATTATATTTAAAATATATAAATAGAGTGAAATTTGAGAAATAAACTGAAAATTTGAAAATTCAACAAAAAACTGACTAAAAGCTGAACATTTAAATAAAATAATCTTAAAATGAATTTTAAATGGAATTGAAACCACTTAAATACCGTGACCCATCAAAAAGGTCCAACTATTAATTCTTATGGTTAGAGTTGGGGTTAGTATTTGGGTTAGGATTGAAGTTATGTTTAGTGCTAGTGTTAAGTTTAGGGTTAGTTATGGTTAGGGTTATTAAATGAATTGACGGGGCCGTTTTGTCAGGTTAATATATTCGGGATCATTTTGTCAGATCAATACATTAGGGGCTGTTTTGTCGGGGTACCCTTAAATCCTTCTAAGCATTATCGTTTCTACAAAACCAATAAAAGAAACCAAAAACTGAAACGAAAACGTCAATGATATAAATTTGCAGAAACAGCTATATCTAAATTAGTATCTGAAACAAAAGAATGTAAATAAAGAAACGAAACAGAAACGTGCTAAAGAAACAGAACATTAACGCGTGTTTCTACCTAGCAACCTACCACCAATAGAAACAGTTTCACTCAGTACAGGCATAGCAGGGCCTGCGTCTGATTGGTCCGGTAAAAAACGGGTAAAAATGCGATGCAGCGTTTAGTTTAAAATCGAAATGACTTGTGTTTTTAATAATAAAGTTATTGATTGTAATAATGATAAAGTCAAGGCTCGTTAGAGAAGTGGTTAGAGCGCAGGATTCTAAATCGATAGATCCAGGTTCGAATCTGCGAAAGATCACTATTTCTCTCTAACTCGCTGCACCCTTTAGTAAGACGCTTGAATTGACAGTTATGTCTGAGACATCGTTCATATAATACGGTAATCCAGAAGTTAAACTTAACCTGTTTTGGTAATCTCAAAAGTAAAAATACATAAATGATGATGATGATGATGATGATGATAATGATGATGATAATTATCAAATTATGATAATTAAAAAAGGGATAAAACAATATTTTACTGAAAATCATTTTTTCAAAAATTTCACAAATTGAAAACTTTGCAAAAAAATCAAATGTAACCTAGTGCATATTAAATAATACCTATATGCAAAAATCACAATAATGACAATAAGAAAATAGTCTCCGCTTATTTTTTACCAGGGTTAGGACTGTTTAAATTATAATTAGGTTAAGGGTTGGGTAGTTTTACGTTTATTGAATAAATTGACAAGGCAGATTTGTCGGGTTAATGTATTCTAGGAAAATTTGTCACTGCACCAGAAAAAGAAGTCAGATTCTTACGTTTTTTGGTGGCTGTCTTCTTGCCCCCACTCGGCCCAGATTTGTCCAAAATTTTCTCGGACACAGTGGTTCCAGTAACTGAGAAGAAGAAAAAAAATTAAATTTAACACGAAAACTTCGATGTTATACTTGATTTTAGTTAACGAAATTTCAATATTATATTTGATCGTATTAGTTTACGAAAGATCTCCAAAAAAACAAATTAAAAAGCGATAAATGTGATAAATACTTATAAAAAAAAAAAATTAAAAAAAACAAAAATTACTCTCAAACTTGCAAATTTCATTCCGCAGACAACTGATCAAAATCTATTTTTAGTTTCGAATTTCGCGTTTAAAACCTTTAATGTCGCATCAGCGCAAATAGATTATTAGACTTTCACAAACAGAAGATTTAACTGACGCGGTCTGTTGGTTAGTGCGGAGACGGTCCCCAGTGGATTTCTACTGACTGAATCTAAGTTAAAAATTCTCCAAGCATGGACCATCTCAAAAGTTAATAGTTGATTGTCAGATAGAGCTTTCTTTAGCATAGTGTACAAGGCATCTAGATAGACCTACATGCAGGCATACAATTAGACATACAAATAATTATGTAAATAAGCAAATAAATGCGCAAACATACAAACAGATCAAACTATCAACCAAACAAATAAACAAACGAGGAAACAAGCATAAAGACAAAGAAACAAATAAACAGACAGGCAAACAAACATATAAAGAAACAAAGAAACAAACAAGTAAGTAAACAAATAAATAAACAAACAAGTAAACAAACAAACAGACAACCACACAACAGTTTCACTCATAATGATCTGATGATGATGTCTAAATGATGATGTCCAATGATGATGATGATTAACCTGATGATGTCGTCTAAATGATGATGTCCCATCTTGTCCACCAGTTTTGTAAGGACAGTGAAGATCCCAGAGTTGATCAAGAGCTGACTGATGTACGTCTGGGTTACCATAAGTCTGGAGACAGCTACCAAGAGCTTGCATGGTACATCTGGCTGTATGTAGAAACCGACAGCTTTCCTATGGACAGACAGACAGACAGCAAATAGAACAGACAGACAGATCTAGGCAGCAGAGAGACAGACAGACAAAGACAGAGAGATGACAAAAGACAGACAATCAAACTAATAAACAAATAAACAGAGAGACTGACAAGCAGGAAGATAGACAGACTGGAAAGATAGACAAAGCAACAGATAGATAGATAGACAGAGAGGCAGCAGAGAGATAGACAGATTAACAGATAGATTAACAAACAGACAATAACACAGACAAAAAAGCTTATTATTATAACCAATATTAGCATTACTATTAAAATCACTAATATTAATATTTTAATTAGTAAGAGTGACACACAACAAAAGTAAAATTTAGTAGTTAGACCTTAGTTAACTCAATCATAACCCTAATTAATTGTAATTTCAATAAGTTAACGTTAACTAACTCAATCATAACCCTAATTAATAGTAATTTCAATAAGTTAACCTTATCTAACTCAATCATAACCCTAATTAATCTAAGTTTTAATAAATCAAACCTTGGTTAACTCGAGCATAATCCTTTCTTCATCTCCCAGTATGAAATTAGTAGCAGAACAAATATGAACGTGGTAACATAAGGGGGAGGTTACCGTCAATCTCAATACATGGCGACTGGTTAATGGACAAAATATAATAATATCATGCAAAAACTAATAATAATGCAAAAAATAATATGAAGCAAAAACAAATAATACAAATGTACAGCATCATTAACAATATAACTATTTACCCTACATACCTACCGACCCTACATACCTATATACCCTATATACCTACATAACTACTTACCCTACGTACCTACCTGCCTACCTACCACATACCTACATACCTACCTACCCTATATACCTACCCACACTACATACCCTACATACTCTATATACCTACATAACTACTTACCCTACGTACCTACCTACCTACCACATACCTACATACCCTATATACCTACTCACCGTACATACCCTACATACCTATTCATCTAATTACATACCTGTATATGTAAAAAGCGAATAAATCAATATATTAATATGAAAATAAATAAATATGATAAATATGTAATTATGTAAATATACTAAATATATCAAATTATGAATATGAAATTATGTAAATACGATAAATATGTAAATTTATGAATATGTAAATATAATAAGTACAATAAATATGTCAAATTATGAATATGCAAATAAGCTATTTAGTATATGACTCACCCAGCAGGCAGACAAAGCACAGCAGCCCTGGTAGAAGTTGTTCTTAGCTTTAAAACTGGCTGACCAATCACGAGGCTCTTCCAAGAGAATGGCTCAGCCAATAGCAAGCCAGGAATTAGGGCGTCTTTATCTGATTTAACACAGAAAATATTTGTTACAAAAATTATTCAATTATTATTTAAATTGATTTAACGGGATATATTATTGAAATTAATTTTAGAATTATTGTTTAAGAAATGGCCCAATTTACAACTAGGCCTCGACTTTTAATTTTTGGGTTCGGGTTGGGATTATGGTTAGGGTAAAGTCAAGGGTTATTGTTAAGTTTAGGGGTTTAAATTGGTTTAGGACGCCTAAACTAATAGAAACATTAAAGTACTTACAAATAAAAATAATCATAAATTTTAAATCAATGTATCTAACGAAAATTAAAATTAAAAAATCAAATAAATTGTCCACCCGTCCAGCAAATTTTTTCCTGATATCCACCCCCTCCCTCTCCCCCTCCCTCCCCCTTCGTCTCACCCCCCACATGGGAACTAACCGCCCCCGCCCCTGAAGGAGGAGCTACCCCTCCCCCAGTACCCACAGGCAAGGCTCCCCCCACCCCGCCACCTCCCTGCTTCATCCCCTTTTGCCTACCAGGGGTACTAACCGGGGTAACAACCTCCCCCCCTTTAGGCCCCGCCCCTTTTGCTTGATGCTCCGCCCCTTTTGCTTGATGCTCAGCAGCGATTGGTTGGCTTTGAATTAGCCCGCTTGGGATTAGTGGAGGAGGACCAGGATCCGGCCAATTAGAAAGAGCAGAAAGTGATACGACGATTTCTATTGGACAGAGACTGTCGACGACTGACCAATCGCGTTAAAGATATTATAAGTTTATTTTTAGAAATTAAATTTATTTCAAATTAAATATATTTATTTGCATTTTAGTATAATTGCGTTATATATAATAAATAGTATTTAAATTAAGAAATACTATACCTTGATTAAAAATAAAATGAAATAAATACAATTAAATAAATACAATTTGTATTGCTTAAAATCATTTAATTCAATAATTTAGTAAAATTTTAGAAATGTAAGGGATACATAAAAAGCTGGGGGATTTATCGTCCAATGGTATC
>JAQIXG010006034.1:0-10754 GCA_034700105.1 Oconnorella tubifera
TATATAGTAATAATTAAATAAAAATTAAAGAACCAATAAAAGTAATATGAAATCGCATATTTAAGTCAATTCACTAAACAAAACTCATTGCACATTAAACGAAACAACAAATATGTAAAAATAAACACTTCAATACTGTGCAAATTTCAAAGAAATAAATAAAGTTTTATAACAATTTATAATAACAATGTATCACAATGAAACAGATTATAGAATTCTATATAAAAAAATAATAACACGGATTAAACAGATATAATATAAAATACATTTTGAAAATTAAAAAAACAGAATAAAATATTAATGCAAATATAATACTTAAATTGTAATCAAAAAGTTAACGAAAAATTCAGATATAAACAGCATGAAATAAAGAAAATGACATACGCTGTAAAGCTGCTGTGTAGGATTCTGATGCTGCCTTGTACAATGGTGCAGCCAGTGTAGAGATGAATGTTGCCTGAATTAATGAAAGCTGTGCCAAGATCTATCTTACACGCTAGGCGTTAAAAAGAAAACAAATTTTATCATATATATTAAGCATAGGAAACAATTTGAAATATCCACACTATAATTTATGCTAGTGAAAGAGTAATGAATCCACTCTTAATGGGTAACCTAAGCATATAGAAATTATTAAATAGATTTTCTTTTTGAATTTGAAAAGATGATTAATTTACTTCTAACAGAAATCATCGGCCTCATCATAAAATATCAGATTTATATTTCATTTCAACTAAGATGTGTGATTAATTTCAAAAAAATTAACTTTAATAGAAATTAATAACTTGAGAGTAAAGATTTACTAGTAACTCACCAAGATATTAAAACACTGATTATATTAAAGAAAAACGAACTAACTTTTAGGACAAGCTCCTTCACACTCAACACATTTGCCTCCAGTTCCTGCTATACGTCCAGCTCCACAGTCCGGCACACACGCGCCTCTGTCTGCTATCAAGTGAGCTACAAGCAAATTAAATATAACATAATAGACTCAAAGCAGAAACAGACAACACAGATACAAATGCTGTAACTATTTAGCACATCACCTTAATAAATCTCCTAGGTCAAGTTAAAATATCTAAATATATAATATCTATAACAGAAGATTAAATTAATTCAGTAGAAAACTGTTAATTACTGTGACTCAATAGCAATCAGAATTGAAATATCCTTATCACTATAATCTATTACTTAAACACAAATTGAACAGTAATCTGTTATCCATCCACTGAATCATGTTTCCTATATTGGATAATTAATTGCTAATATTATAATGAATACTCACAAGGACATTTTTCTACACATAGAGCTCCATAAGCGTACTTGACATTAGGGTTTGGTATATTCTTATAGAACTTAGAACTGTAAATAAATTCTGGAGGACAAAAGTTCTCACAATTTCCTTCATTGTTAAAATTCTTGCATGCCTGTAAAAAACAAAATCTTATTCCTTTAGCCGCAATCCTGTAGCCCAAACATACTTATGTCAGAAAAACACAATAATTATGGCATTACAATATAATCAACCTGATTGGTTTAAAATTCAAACAACTTTATTAATACTTGAATACAATTTCTTGTAATTTGATAACGAATTAAATTTATTTTAGCAAAGTAACTATAAAAATGTTTAAACCTAATAAATCAGTGCATAAACTGATACAATTATGAGAAATAATGCAATAGAATGCAAGAAATACATTTTCTCATTACAGCAATGCTAAATACATAACTAAAAGACGCAAAATTTGTAGTACAGTTGCATAATCTACCAAGCTAATAAAAAACTTTACAATTTAAGAAATAAAAATGATAAATACTGCTGAAGTTAATCATTTCAACACAAAGGAATTTCACACATTCACACAAAAATAAGGCGTTTTCAAAAACAAGAAGTTTAACAAGAAATCAATCCAATAAAGAAAACTAAATGAAATTTTAAGCTGTTCTATAAATACGGTGGGGGGGATACTAGTTGTATCTTTATGCAAATTATCGGAAGAGCCTTAGCTATCACAATCAACATCACAAAGATGTATCACAAATCAGACTCATATAAAGAATCATTAGTCTAACCCAGCACTGAGCCTTGGATGATCCAGTGCAGCCACCTGCACACTCAGGATGACAGCATTGATTGGGCAGAGGACCAAAGCAACGACCATCACATTGAGGACTGCATGTCAGCTTTGTCACTATACAAAAATCACTATTTATAATAAAATCAAACAAATCTTAATGATTTGTGTAATTTAAAACTGCATTTTTTTAAAATTTAATCATTAAATTTAAGATCAATGCCTAATAAAAGTTACTAAATTGAAAACAAAAATTAAAGATTAGTCCTGTGTTACAGAAAAAAGTTTCCAAAATTAAGTTTTGCAAATTTAATTTTTCAAATTTTTGACGATACACTACAGCAAGAAATTTAGTAAATACAGTTTCTAAAATTTAATCAATTATACATTACAATATCATTGACTAATTTTAAATTATATTAAGTTTTCGAAACAAATGTAAACTTTCGAAAATTTTTATTTCATTAGTTTATGTGTCTGTCCATCTCATTAGCTTCCTGTCTGTGTGCTCTCAATCTGTCTGTACGTGAGTCTCTCAGCCATCGAGCTACAAATCAGTCAGTCAGCCAACCAGCAAGTAGTCCAGTCAGCCAATCAGTCACTGAGTGAGCCAACCAGCCACTCAGCAAGCCAGTCATGATAAGTCAGGCATGCAATCCATCATCAGCCATCCATCTAGCCAGTCAATCCATCAATGTCAATCAACCAAAGTCAGCCAATCAGACAATTAACAAACCAGTCAGCATGACTCAGCAAACCACCCAGTAAATCATGAGCCCGCCATCCAGACAATCAGACATAAATCTAGAAATCAGTCCAGCCAACCAGACAACTAACAAGCCACTCAATCATTGAGCCAGCCGGCTACAATAGTCAATCAGTCAACCAGTCAGCTAGTAAATCAATCCGCTACAACACTAAAACAGCCATCCAGCGGGATGTGTTAGGAAGCTAGCCAGCTAGCCAACCACCTAACCAGCTAACCAATCAGCTAGTCAACATACCAGCAAGTAACCAATTAGTCTGATGGCCAGCCAGCAGCCCGTAACCGTTACTCAGTCATCCAGACAAACAATCAAGTCAACCAGCAAGTAAGCCTGCTGGCAACCAGAAAACCAGGTAATCAATCAGTCAGAAAGTTAGCCAGCTTATCAGTCAACCAGCCAACCAGCAGCCATCCAGACAACCAACCAACTAGTAGTCAAGCCACACAGGCCACTCAGTCAGTTAGCTAGTTAGCCTGTCAGCAAGCCAACTAGCTAGCCGAACAGACACTTTCAAAAAGTTTCTAAATCATTCAACTTGATTTCTTAATTTCAAACTTGATTTTTAAATAATCAAGAACACAATACTGTTATTTAGTCATTTGTGAAACGTTAATTCTAAAAATTTAGCTAGTGATCAAAAATTTCTTTGCAAAACTTCCTCAGTGTAGTGTATCATCGATTGTTTCAAAATTAAGTTCCCAAATAAAGTTTGGGCAATTTAATTTTTCAAAAGAGCAGAGTTTATAAGCCCTTATTAAATAGGATCTAACTTCCCAGATCCATATTTGAATTAAAGGTTTACAGAATTAATTGAATCAAATCAAAAAAATACACGCACATTTTCATCAAGTCAAAACTATCAGTCCATCACTTCATTTAAATCAAATGTAACACTCGTTGACATAAATAATATTTATTGAATAAATTATGCGAATGCAAATGTGATGTTTCTACATATACTCTAGACTGCTTGCTTTAATTAATAAATGTAAAAAAAATACAGTTTCAGCTATTTATAATTTGACAAATACTCTGATTAGAGTGGCCTACTATAAGTGTATACGTTTAAATGGAAATATTAATGAGTAAACGTGAACATACTTTTCTGACAGTGTTCAGGTCCTGAACCCCAGCAATGCTTTACTCCATTCACGGCACAGCTTTCATGACATTCGCCACCTACAACATAACAGTCAAACTTTGATATATGCTCAGATCACAGAATTTAGCTAAAAATGAAACTTTATATTCACAAACTCTTCAAAATATTCAGTGTAATCAATGAACAAATTTTAAAGCACTAGATCAAAATTTACATAGATATATTACAAAGAAATAAAATAAAATTTGATAAACAGAATAAAAAAAACATCGTTTTTTAAATATAACAATATTTGTTGATATTTGTTGACAATGTTTCATATGGAATACATTGAATACTATAACTAAAGTTTATAGCATTCAATGCTTTAACATTAATGATAATTATAAGTATTTCGTTTTAAGGTTAAAGATAATTGTATCATTAATTTTAAAACAGATGACTTGATGCCAAAGATAAAGATACCTTATCTATACTTGATACTAAACTTGATACCAAATATAGGAGGAACCTTATTAAAGCTCTTTTGTAGGCTTACACTTCAAAATGACAACTCATTGAGATGTATTTTTATTCAATTGTGAATATCTTAATTGGTACATTTGGTATTTTGATTTAAAAATATACAATCACAACTGCCATCCGATTCAAAAATAAATGATATACTATTTGTGCATATTTGAACACAAAAAATATGAATATTTCAATTTAATTAAAAGAAACATCTCACAGTTGCGACTGTAACCAGTACTGTTAATTGTGACTTCAGCTCCTTCTCCAGTCAAAATATCTTTCCAGTTTATAGTCTCCTCAAAACAAAGCTGCTTGTTCTTAAAAAAGAAGACACTTCCAGCAAGAATTTCTAAAATCGCAACAAGATATTTTTTTATTAACACATATGTTCAGTTTATTTAATTTAGAATTATTTTATAATTTTTATCTTCTTTTTAAAGCTTAGATACTGATAAATAAATAGCTGAAGTTAATTATTAATTTCAAAGCTGAACTTATATAGTATATGTATCTTTCATTTTGATAAAATCGCATGATATGAAAAATAAACAATCAACAAAAGATTTCATATAAATATGATAATATACAGAGCATAGGCATATATATAAATAATCTGTAAAGTGTACTAAAAAAAGATAAAAAGATAAAAAGCATCCATAGCATATTTAAATACATTAGTTTCTATATTTAAGATTCATTTTTTGTAAATTCAAAAAGAACATTACAGAAATAATGAACATTACAGAGCCTATTAATTGTGAAATAGTTTATTAATTTGAATTCTTCATAGTATATTTTATTTTAGTATATGGATAGCAAGTGAAGCAATTGTAATATCATATTATTGGTATTTGAAAGCCTTGACTTGGTCATTGTGCTGAAATCCTCGGCCTTGGACATGTAGCATAAGACCTTGGCCTTGCATATTGAGTCCTTGGCCTTGAACTTGTGACCTAAGTACTATTGCTGCTCTTAACAATAGATGTAAAGGTTAATATATTTAGCATACTCATTAATTTACTATCCAAATATTTCTTATTATAACTAAAGCGGTTATGATTTAATGTGTAATTTTTCATTACATTGTATGCCGCTATAATAAACAAAATCAGTGAGAAGAGTAATATGAATGAAAACGATAAACTAATCAAATCAATGAGGCTGTTAACCCATATACCAGCCTCATTATGACTCACTTTTTCCTTGATTATTTGAAAATCATTGAACAAATGTCAAAAACATACACGCCAAATTAAGCCCCACGCTAAAGGGTGTAGCAAATTAGAGAACAATATCGACATCTGAAAGTTGAACCAGGGTTCTGTAGCTTCCAAGTGCAATGCTTTAGTGGTCAGCTAACTGCCAAGACTGCATTAATGTCAATCAATATCCGCTAATGTCTAGACATGAAACTTAAATGGTTATCATCCACTAAAAGACATAAGAGTAAAGAAAGAAGTAAAATATAACGAAACAATATTACCATGAAGAGAATCTAGACGAAGTTCCTTAAGTCCCAAATTTGATGTGACATCAACATCATCATAGTTTAGAGCCACATAGAGACTGTAATACTTCCCGCGTTCATATAATGTACGTCCTCTAATGATGAGAAGATTTGTCAGAGGTATGTACGTAGCGTAGTTGGCCACTATCAGTACATAACCGGTCACTTCTCTGATGTCTTGTAGAAAACTGAGATCATAGTTCTGAAGGAATACCAACTCAAGATTGCCGTCAACATAAGTACAGTTGGTGTACTTTGCTTTTAACTGATTATAACGATCTATTCCACTCGCTACATGTGTCAAACCGTTGTTTGTTCCTCGACAAACTGAAAGACATGGAAAAACAGCATTAAATCATATAAGCTGAATTATATTAAAAATTTGCAGATCAAGATATCTAGCATCTCATATAGTAATAACAATATAATCCTTTTAATAACAACAAAATTAACAAAATAGAGATTAAAATTTAACTAGATAGTAATCTTTCGTAACATCAATAAAAATAATTCAACCAGTAATACAATGTACTGGTAACAGGTTACAAAGTCTACTTGTTCATAATTTGATTAAAAACAATCAAATACAATTAGTTACTAGATGAAACTCAATTTACAGCTCACATCAGTGATCTTCAACTATCACAGTAAATCACCTAGCGATTGTAAAATAATACTAAGTATGTTTTAACCAGTAAAGAAAGTAAAAAATTATTCCAGAATAGTAACTATTTACTTAAAGTTTTTGTTTCTTAATAACAAAGCAACATCAAGAGATCATTTAGTGACATGTAGTAACTTAACTGAACTCTTAAGGACAAAACCTACCGAAGAGTTACTTTGGCAAGCGACTATTTTGGTCAATGATATCGAAACCAGAGCAATTTTGTGGTCTCTGTACGAAATATAGCAAGGCTCTAACCAATGATATGTAACTTAGCGGTCACCTGACTTATGATAACCCGTCATCTCGGATATTTTTGATATTTATTATGTAGGACTACGTTTAAAAATTGTGTTTGTTAAATTGCGTTATTTTATGTCTAAATATCATTTCATTATTTACTTTTTCTAATTCACAGCAAGAAAGAATCATTTCTGTTGAAATAATAGGCTAAATTCAGTGGTGAAATACTTATACTTAGAGAAGTCAGACCTGAAGAGTCTTTAAAGGCTGGGGCTTTGGGTCCATAGAGTTTATAGATTCCAAAGGGCCTCTAACACCCAGAGGGCCCCTAGGGTCCGATGGGTCTTTAAGGCTTTGAGGGCCTGCCTAATGGCTGAAAACTCTTGTTAGACATATGGAGTCTACAGGCCCCGAAAGGTTTATAGGCCTATAAAGACTATGATTTTTATGGGCTTTTAAGACATATGCGACCCTTGGGTCCAAATAGCTTGGGTCCAAAGACCTATAGAACCCCTTTGACCCAAAGGCTGACAGGGCCTATTATGACCCTATCAGCCTAAAAGCTGATAGGGACTATATGAACCATATCAGCCGAATGGCTGAAAGGTTTGTATATGGCCCAATCGGCTAGTAAGACCGATGGGCCACTCAGGGTCAAAAGACCTGTAGGCCTCAAGGGACCACATGGATCTGTCGTTCAGTAGAAGTCTTACTCGTACTGAACAGAATAATTTGTCAGATTTTAGCATGGACTTTCAACACATATTAAATACAAATAAATTTTACAATACAGCAGTCAGCAGTAATGACATATAAATAATCCATTAAATAAACACAATATTTTTAAATTCTTTAATTAATTAAATTTTCTTGTAAATTTTCTTATGATCTTAATCCAGTGGAATCTGGCTTAGTTAATAAAATAATAAGTTTTTAATTTTAAAGTTATATAATAATACAAACCAATCTATAATCATAAATGAAGACAACTTAAATTTACTTAATATACTATTAAGAAAAGTTTTAACACCTTAATATAGTTTTACTAATGAGTTAATTCATATCATTACAGAATATAAGCTACTTAACACTGCAACTCGAGTAGCTGACAGAGCAACATTGAGTAATAAATGATATTTTGAACAACACTAAAAACTATCTAAGTGCAATTAAAATGGAGTCTATAACTATAAAGCAGCAATATAACAAGCCATCGGTCCTAATTATAACAAACAACAGGAGGTTGTATAATTACAATCAACAAAGAAGACTTTGTAATGATTTTTGTAATGTGTATAGTAAATGAGATTTGAAAAATCAATTTATAAAAAGCCTTTCTACTACATATAAATAAAATGAAGTTTAACAAGATAATAAAACAATACCATTAGAAAATGCAATGTCTGAATATAATATAGAGCGTGTCAATAAAATGACCGACTATCAAAAATGTGATAAACTATGCCAAAATACAGATATATTTCTTCTCAACTTTTAGTCAGTTTGTAGAGAAGGAAATTTGACACCTAACTAGTAACTAAAGTGGCTTTACTTCTAAAGACTTCTGATTTCGTTCAAAATCTATCAAGTTTCTGCAAAAAAACTTCAAATTTAAATTTAATTAATCGGATATTATTGAGAGTATAAAATTTATCAATTGCTTGCTTCATGACGTTGTATTAATGATTCTCTAATACAGCGGCTCCCAACCTTTCTGATGCTGTGACCCCTTGATATCATTTGCCAAGTTGTGGCGATCCCAGCGATAAAAGTCATTGGGTTGTTCCCCTTTCAAGGCATTTTTGCAACTAACTATTATGTATTTGACTTCTAAAATACTTTATAATGTATAGGCACCATATTTCTAGTTACAAATTTGATATAACTGAATAATAATCACAAGAATCATAAAAAAATTAATTCTCAGATGGTCTCAGGCGACCCCTGGCAAATTGTCAGGCGAACCCTGTTGGGGTCGCGACCCACAGATTGGGAACCGCTGCTCTAATATATACCAATATCAACCTCGGGCACCACTCGGATCAAGGAAAAAGTTCCAGAAACAGAATATCAAACATATGGGCGCAGAGTCGTGTTCAACCACTATATACCACTCAGCAAAAATAAAACTTGAATGTAATGGTCTCTAAATAGAGGATGACTGGAGACTAATTGAATACAATTATTAGATAATGAATCTTACTATAAGGTACAATCAAGCCATTATAAATTCTAACATCAATCAAGGCTATCAAGATATTAAGACGAGACCCAAATTGAATGAACATACAATGTTCATTCAATGTTCATTGCCTCCTTCATTTCAACCTGTACAAGAGCTTTAAAAATTAATTAATTCTGGTACAACAAGCAATGAATAAAAAAACATAGACATCATAGGTATACATAGTAAAGAGTGTAAACAGCATATTCTTATATAAATAGTACGCTACGGCAACTCTAAAGTTGACAGTCATAAACCTTGTCACAATATTATTTTATAATTTATTACAATATATACAACGGTACTGAAAAACCCTGGCCATACAATATACTCAGTAGAAGACAACTAGGATCCGATATATAACCAACCTATAAGCAATCAAGATCCATAAGCAACCAAGCGTCGCTTGTTAACAGTTTATAATCGGTGACTACATACTACATCACATAGCAAACACATGAAAATTTAAAATTAGGCCAAAAATCCCTCCTCGATAGTGATAGGGGTGTAAAACAGAATTGTAGCCTCTAATATATTGGTTATTTTTCTCAATATTTTTAATAACTCACTGGTATGACAACTTTAATATGAGATCTAGAGAAATTATTACTACTATTTTGCTTTCAAAACCGTGTGTAGCGTATAACCCTAGAACTTCAAAAAGCTTTGAGTTCAAACAACGCAAAAAATAACAAGTAAACTCTCAGAATATCATAGTACTTTAAAATCAATTGCAATAAACTCTATCATTCTGTCATTTACTCACTGACTTAATATATAACATTCATGACATGAAGTTATATATTATATATAATATATAACTTCATGACATGAAGTTATATATTATATTCACATAATATAAAAATATGATTGATACATATTAAAATGTTTAACATCAGGTCACTAAAATAAATGAATAAATTACAAATGTGCAAAAGGCCTATAGATAGTACAAATCTATACAGGGTTAAAAGTTATGAGAAAATACTGTAACTTGTTCTCAATGTGTCATTTGTTCACAAGCACAACTAAAAACTAAATTTCATTATACAATAAATATGTCATTTGTAGCAAAGTAATTCATGCGATGCACATGAGTCACAATGAGTTAAATGATGACATCAATACACATATCAATGCGCCGCTGTGTCAGTGTACAAAAAATTAGATCATTACAAATATGCATAGAACAAGATCTAACTGATTTCAAATGATAAACTGTGATAGATACAAGACATCTAGAAGTTAGGAATGACATAATTACAAACCAGCATCAGATTGCATATCCTCAAACTATTATATTCACAGAAACCAAATCCAATTAAATTAAAAAAACTAATAGCATTTAACAATCAATGCCACTGAGTTTTTAACTTTGGTAAAAATACTTTTTTATAAACAACACTTTAATACATATTATTACATATTATTGCGTAAAATATTTCGTTTTTAAAAGATTATTCTTTGTTACACATGGATAGGTTCCCAGTGCGATTCAATAGTGAATTAATTTGTTAGTAACGTAGCGCTGTGTTCGTCTATAGGGGTAGTCTCAAAACGTTGAATGATGAAGCTAATGAATTTAATTAAATAATTAATGATCAATTAGGATATTTGTTAATTGATTCATGAATTTTTATCGGAAGTTGTCTT
>JAQIXG010006035.1:0-10754 GCA_034700105.1 Oconnorella tubifera
AGTAATAAATTGGTGAAATTTTGCCGACATATTTTTATTACAAGTTTAACCCTAGTTAAATTTAAATCCGTAAAAATTTATCACCCGTGACATATCGTAACACACTAAAGGAAAAACTCAACGCGTTAATAAATCAATTGATAGCAAGGTTATAATGTAGTTTTGTCCTTTCTTCGATAGGACGCGTCAAATTTTACGACTTTACTGTAAAATAGTTTTACAGCTTTCTATTGTGTTTTCTACAATAGATATTTATTTGTACTGGTTTGATGCTAAAAAGTGCAAATATTATAAATTTTGATCAAAGACTATAAATTATTACAGTTTAAAAATATAACTAGATAATAGATAATGGTTTAATAGAGTTATAAATGGAATTATAACAACTTTTACATTAAAAATTCATTTTAGAATTAAACTAGATGGTTTCAGCGACTCGCAGTATAAACTAAAACTATACTTTTAAATTTCATTTTTTTACTAAATTTTTATTTTTTTGCACAGGGGGTGAATTACGAGGCTCAGAAAGTGTCCCTCGCCTGAAGCAAAAAATGCATTCTTCGTTTTGAATAAAAACTGCTCAAAGAAAATATACAAGAAACTTTTTGATGAATTTAAATGTAAACGCCAACCCCCAACCCCCCACCCCTCCCCGCCAAACGCCAACCGCCAACCCCCACCGCTCCCCCATCCCCATGCTATTTATATCATCCCCCTAACAACCCCACCACCTGTTATCATCCGTCTTTTGTCGGAATTAATATTTCATGATTTTTAAATCTATTGTAAATATATCCGGGTGCTATAGAAAAACTTTTAACAATTCTAAATATTTTATGCAACATAGTATACGTAATTATAATTATACTGTAATTAATTATATTAATTATACACTATGACAGTTTCAATTATAGCTATTTTACCATTTTGATCTGAAGTCATTTAATTTAATTAAAATAATTATCGTTAAACTTATTTACGAAATAAAGGTGTGCATTGGGCATTTCTTAAAACTTGATATTACACTTTTACTGAATTGTTATTTTTCCTTACTGTACGTTGATTTTTAACAAACTTGCAATTAGTATTTCGACAACAGTTTTATTCTGTATAATATTTGCCTAATGAAATATATATTCTGTAATTTCAAATATAAACTTTAAAGCATGATTTAGATATTATTGTTATCATAATTCATTGTTTATTTACATCATTTGTTTGTTTTTATACATACTGATACTATTTCTATCTATATTAAATCGTATTATATATAGTAATATATATATATATATATAATCATTGATAATTGATTATATATATAATCGTAGATAATTGATCACAAAATGTTTAGACGTAAAATAATTCGCTAATAATGAGTAAAATAAAAAATAAAATGAATGAATGAATGAATAAAAGAGAGAATGAACAAATGAATGAATGAATGAATGAATAAAGAAAGAAAGAATGAAAGAAAGAATAAGGGAGTCAATTAACGAATGAATGAGTTCATGAATGTTTAAAAGAGAGAAAGAACAAATGAATGAATGAATGAATGAATGAATGGAAAATGAACGAAAGAATAAACGAACGAATGTATGAATGAAAAAAAGAAAGCGAGAAAGAATATACGAATAAACGAATCAATGAACTATATATAGTTTAGGCGCATTGAATAATGAATAAAAAATCTTATATTGACTTAATCTCCCGCTGCGTCTTATAAATTCTAAAAAAACTGTCGGCAGACGATGTCTTGTATTGTTTACCTATTTCAAGTACACTATAGGCCTATTTAGGCTTTAGGCTTCTAGGCTTGTGCAGTTTTCTAGGCAAATATAAAGTACTAGGCTTATGAATTAAGGTTATACTTTATAGGCCTATACTTTATCATAATATTATATATATAAACCTACTAATTAATTTAACTAATTTATAAAATATATTTAAAACATCAGATTCTGCAGGAAAAAAACAGTGAGGGGTTGTGGGGGCAAAACCCCGGGAAGGGTTTATTTTTTTGTATTTTATCCCCGGAGATATTTGATAGATTTTAAAGATTTACCCCCGATAAAAGAAGGTTTGGGTTGTCGAAATTTTTTGTGCCCCCCCCCCCCTTCCTAATAATTAGATTTTATGCTTTTTGCATCTTAATGATAATTAGATATTAATACATTTATCCGCACAATAGGATATATTTACTTTTTGTCAGCACAATAGAATATATTTACTTTTTGTCAGCACAATGGAATATATTTACTTTTTGTCAGCACAATGGAATATATTTACTTTTTGTCAGCACAATGGAATATATTTCTAGGCATATAAATGCACAAAACTGTTTAAAAAGCAGCGGTTCGATATTATACTGAAAGTTTTTTATGTCCGAAAAATAGTTCTATTACGTTAGGTAGAGAACTGGTTAGAGCGCTTGACTCGGATTCGACAGGTCCAGATTCGAATCCCGGAGAGCTCGCTATTTCTCTAACTAGCTGCACCCTTTAGTAATGCTATAAATAGATAGTCAACTGCTCATAGAATCAAATTTCGCGAAAAGTCTCCAGGAAGCTTTTGGGAAAAATTTTAATTTATAATTTTACTCGATTATACGTTCCCTTCCGGAGTGAAGAACTTGAATAAGATCATCTACTTCCGGTTCTCATAACTCAATTCTGATTGGTCCATTGGATAACGGAAAATGAAATCGACCCGGATTGACTGATTTGGCAAAACCCTTAGAATTAAAAATTTGAGGGAGTGGGGGCAGAATTTATCAAAATATAACAAAAAACATTAACTTGGATTATACTAGGCTGATTTGTTTTATTACGTGGGGGGTAAAAGCCCCCCACCCCACCCCACCCCACTAGAGAAGTAAATTGAAATCTGTTTATTCAGTGAATGCATGTTTATAAGTCTGTCTACAGTATATAGTCTGTCTTTTATAGAAGTCTATTATAGAAGTCTATAATATAAAGTCTATAATAGAAGTCTGTAATATAAGGTCTATTATAGAAGTCTGTTGAAATATAGGCCTACAATTTCTGAAGTCTGTCAATTTAGTATGATTATTTAGTCTGTCTACCAAACCTGTCCATTAAGTCTGCTAAACAACCGATAAAACAGGTTATAATCTGAATTTATTAAATAATTGCTAATTATTGTCTCAGTATTTAACAGACCATATTTTAGCTCAATCTACAGACATATTACTGCGAATAAAGTTAATTTAAAATTATTAAAATTTACTAAATTACTATAATAACTACAACTACACGAGAGCGTATAATGATTATAACAGTCGCTAGTGACGTCATCATTCATTACGTCGTCGTCGCGCTTATATCATTCCCGGGATGCGGCGCTGGGAAACAATTAAGGGAACTCGTTTTTTCTCCAGAAGAGGGAATGATGGGAACGGGGAAAGATTCTTCTCGATTTTCCAGGTTGGAAATGATTGAAAATTTACAATTAGATTAGGTAGAGTCCCCTCCCCTCCCCAATAGATACTTTAAATTTTTATATATTGTAAACAGAAACATTTCGAATTTATATCTTATTTTGAATATATATCCTGTTATTCTGCTATATTGTTATTATTTACTGCTCCAATATAAAATAATGGGAACGCCCCCCCCCCCGCCCCCTCTAATAAATTTCGTCCAGTTTTTTAAGTATTGCGCGTCTTATTATTTTAGCATCTAGATGTTTTTAACAGAATCTGTTTTGATAGCGTACACGAGTGTGATACACACGTGTAGAGAAAACGTAACGTAAATAGGTCCACACAGATGTTGTGGAGATATTATATAACAATAAGACATCTGATACTTTCAAAACAAGAATTTTTGACGTTAAAATATATTTTAAATGAGGTGGTGGGGGTGATTAATAAATTTGGGGGGGGGGGGTAAATGATTTACGGTTTATAAATTTAGTCTAAAGATTTTGGTCGTAGTAGATCAAATATCGGTAAATTAAATGTCGGTAGATTAAATGTCTGTAGTAGCAATGTTAAATTTTACAGTAAAAATACTTTATATTTTTATTTGATTTACCGATATTTGATCGTAGTAGACCAAATATCGTACACCAAATGTCTGTAGACTGTAGACAAACTGTCGTAGATCAAAAGTCTCTAAACGAATTTTCATTACACCCTGAATATTGACAAACAGAGATTCATGTAGCTTATAATCTTGATTGCATATAATTCATTCCATTTTTATTTAATAACAGTTCGGTGCCCACCCCTCCCTCTACCCCCCATCAGAACTTACCCCCCGACCCCGGCGATAATTCATTTCACCATTTCATTCCGCATTTCACCGGGGACAGCGCGAACATTTCGCATCTCTTAGAGAAACTCATGCGAGGCTATGACAAGAGACTTCGTCCAGACTACAGCGGTATTATTAATGAATTAATTAACTATTTAATTAATATATTACCTGATTTTTTTGTTTAATTACTCACCCCCCCCACACCTCCTCCCTTACGTCAAAAAGTTAGTTACATCCATCAAAATCGTGGAAATCACGTGAAAATCACTATGTTCATTGAATATGTTTTTGTGGTTTAATTTATACTTTTATAATTTATGTTTTATTGTTTTTAATTGAAAACTTAACTATTGAAACGATTATCTACCGCAATTCAAAGCGAATTTTGGAGTAAAAAATTGTGTTCTCAACCCTCCCCCCCCCCCAATCCCGGCCCCCTTAAAGTTTGCTTATTTGCATCGATTTAATTAATTTAATTAATACTTAATTAATAATTATATTGGTTTGTATTTTAAAGGAAAACCAGTCGAGGTAGTTATTACAATGTTTGTGATAAGTGTTAGTGCTGTATCAGAAGTCGATATGGTGGGTTGGTACTTTTTTATTTGCATAAAAATATCATTTTTATTGGGGGGGGGTATGGTGATAATTCATCTAGAGATTTTTAGTCTACGACAGTCCGTCTAAAGAGATATTTAGTCTACAGACATTTGGTCTAGTATACGAGTAAGATATTGCTAATAAGTCACATAGTTTTTGGGTTATGATGTTACGGTTGGGATAGATTAAATGTCGGCGGATCAAATGTGTTTAGACGAAATGTCGCGGATGAAAAGTCTGTAGACGAAATGTCGCGGTATCATTTTAAATATGTCGTTGCCATCTACTGAGTGAATATTTAAAATAAATCTGTTATTATTAGTATTTTAATTTTATGTACTTTTTAGATATCATTTTTCAATCAAATCAAATCATAAACTATAATCAAATTATAAACTATAATTTGATCAAAAACTTAAAATAAATTACTTTTTCAACGAAATTTCTCGCCGAATCGAGGACGGGGGAAATCGATCACGTGATATCGTCCGATATTTCCATATCCGGTTGATCCCGCGGTGTAAAGAGTTAATTATTGGAGTCTCGAAAATAAATTACATTTACCGTTTTTATTGCGTTTTGTCAATATATAAATATAAGGCTTAAACAATGATAGGTTATTTAAACAACGGATCTTTTTATTTAGGGTTAGGATTATGCAATGCGTAAACAAATAACGCATTACATAAGTGACTTTTTGATGGAGGGTGGGGGGGCGGGGGGGGGGTTGTAGAATATATGGCAGCAGTTTTTTTTTTAATTGGAAAATTTTAACTGTAAAAAATATTAGTGTCAAAACGCGAAAAACTCAATTTCTCTCAATTTCGCCGAATTTTATCCAATTCCAAATTTCGACGAAATTTCTCCTATTTTCAGGATTTCACGGTCGATTTCTACTTCCGGCAGATGTGGCAGGACTCTCGACTCAAATTTAATGACACGGGGGAGGAGGAGCTGTGCATCAGTAACGAGATGCTGGACAAGGTCTGGTGGCCGGACACATTTTTTGCCAACGCGAAGATGGCTCGATTCCACACCGCCACCACAAAAAATGCTTTTATTAGAGTCAACAGAAACGGGCTGATAACCCTAAGTCTGAGGTTAGAATGAAGTTAATAAGCGGGGGGGGGGGTGCGGGGGAGAGAGAATTGCCCCTCCCACTGATTTTTGAATGTATTGTTTTATTTGGCTTTGAGTAAATTATAGGAATTTTGTCCAATCAAATTATTCTATCTTGATAAATCATTATTTCATTTGAAATCTCTGCTAAATTGCCTAATAATTAATTAAATTTTATAACATTTTTTGTCTTATTTCAGATTGACAGTTACCGCAATGTGTAATATGGATCTGACTTTCTTCCCAATGGACTCGCAAATTTGTAATCTGGAAATAGAAAGCTGTGGGTATTTTATTTCATAATATTAGTTTTGCCATTTTTTTTTGCTCAAAAGATTCTAAATCATATTATTTTTTGATATGTTGATATTTAGGAGTTTTCATTCTCTTCTCTCTCGTTCTCTCTCTCTCTCTCTCTCTCTCTCTCTCTCTCTCTCTCTCTCTCTTCCTGTTTTTACATTTCCCCCAAATTTTTTTAAACATTTGGGGGATGTACTTTACGTCTATATTTATGTATTGAGTGACGCTATTGGTTGTCTGTGTGTAACGTAGACGCCTATTCGGTGAAGCATATAACTTATAAATGGCAGATCAACAGCGAACCTGTCGGACTTAATAAACAACTTTCTCAACTTCAGTTTAAATTGAAAGGTTACAGGCCGGTTGAGAAACTGGAAGTAACCAGCACTGGTGAGAAACCCCCTTAGAAATATTACCCGCAGGGTTTAATTTTACATCAAAATGCTATCTTAAAATTAGAAATAATTATTCGCCTATATTTAAGTTGTTTTGTATCAAAATTCTGCTATTATTCTGCAATAGTAATGGATATATATTCAGTGGATAGTTATACACATAATCCAAAATTTCCATATTTAAATCATTTATCTCAAAAACATACAAAAAATCAGAACTCCTCGAATTTCCAATCTGCCTACAGGAAGCTATTCTCGTCTCGCTTGCGAGTTCTATTTTGTCCGCAGTCTCGGTTACTACATCATGCACATCTACCTTCCCTCCACCCTCATCGTCGTCCTCTCCTGGGTCTCCTTCTTCCTCCCCCGGGAGTCCGCCCCCGCCCGGGTGGCTCTGGGGATCACCACGGTCCTTACCATGACCACCTTGATGTCCAGTACCAACGCGTCCCTGCCTAAGATCTCCTACCTAAAAAGTACCGACGTCTACCTCGTAACGTGCTTCGTGATGGTCTTCGCGGCGATAGTAGAATTCGCGGTGGTTAGTTACGTCTCGTTGGCTTTTAGGGGGGGTAGGTTGAGATTTAGGAAGGGTGGGGGTGGGGGAGGGGGGAGTAGGGAGGGGGGGAAGGAGGGGAAGAGTGTGGCGGAGCTGACGGAACAGATTACGGAGTTGGAGCTAAAATTAAAGGTAAGAAGTTTTGATTTTTTTGTATTGTTGCTTTTTTGATAGCGTAACGGTGGGAATGTTTAGTTGTGGAGTAAAAAGGACATCAGATTTTTTCGTATATGAATCCCCCCACCCCCCTAGTACAGGCTCCGTGTTTCTGATTATGTGTATTTTAATTATATTACTTATGATATTATATTTTTAGATATTATGTTATGATGTTATTAGCTAGTGCTATACTTCAAAACGAAAGCCATAAAGTAAAGTATATATATATTTTTATTTATTTTCTAAATTTTTAACAAATTCAGGGGACAAGACTAGCCTATCATCGTTCCTCCAGTCCCGACCGTCCCATCAGACCCCCTCAATCCCTCCCCTGCTCCCCAACCCTCTCCCGACCCCAACCCCCCTTAAACTCCCCCTCCACTTTCCCCCTCTTTCTCTCCCCCGAACTGGAAAAATCCTTCCCACCCTCGGTATTTTACGAATCTCACCGGAAATCATCGGGGGCCGGCTCGACAGAGAGCTCCATGCCCCTGGTGTCCCCCGCCGAGAAGGATCCCCCGGGGTGCGAGACGGAGTTAAGACGAAGGGTCGGGGGAGCCAAGAAGGAGACGGCTCCCCCAAAAGTTGCGACCCCGAAAAAGGCCCCAAAAAGTAAATACATAGTGCTGGCCCAGAAGATAGATAGATATTCAAGGCTGGCGTTTCCTGCGACTTTTATAGCTTTTAGTCTGATTTATTGGGTCTCTTATGTCCACTTGAGAGTCAGTCAACCTCAAGGATTTGTGATTATCGACTCTTAAATTGTTTTAATTATTATTTGTTCAATAATTGAATAAATAAATAAATTACTTTGTATCTGAAACTGAATCCTTATCATAGAATAATAATAGAAGGACACGAATTTATTTCTTTAACTTTTCTCTCGTCTTTCTCCTGATGTAATCCATTCCTAATGCAGTAGGAATCCGATGCATTTCCAAGCGATAAGCAACTCTCCTGTATTTTACAAAGTCTCCCAACTTCTAAATCACTCGCAAAATCCAAGTTCGTATCATGACAAAACAATAAATTTAACGCTTCGTGAGTTTCATAAGATTCCACACAAATATTTTCATCAACAACAGAATTTCTATCACAATTCTCGACATCACTAACACCTTGCAACTTAATCGAGAAGTTCCTTGTTTCAAATTTCAAATCTTCATCTATAAAACAAATAGATTTATTCGCTTTCAAACTTTCCCTACGCGGGAAACTACTTGTCAAATTCCCCGCAGCCGGGAATTCCCTTTTCCTTCTGCGGAAATGCCCGTTTTCTAAAAATAGCTCATAGAAGTTTATATTAACGTTGAGTTTTCTAGGTAGCCCTTTTAAATCGTTTTCTGTCATTCGCACGAGGGCCGCGTCCCTCGCCTCGCAGACCACAATGCAGGAAAAAAGGCAAACGAAGCCCCCGAGGCTCATCAAAACGGGCCCCGTGTAAATTAAAGCTAGAGAAAGATCCGTTGAATTTGAAATCTGTAAAAATGGATTTTTATTCGAATTTGAAATTTCCGGGACTAGATTATCAGACGTGTGGGGGTTGGTTATTTGAGCTTCAAGACGGTACCCTATGAAGCAGAGAAGGCCCCCGAGGGAAACGATGAGGAGGCCGACGAGGGCCGAGATGATGGTCTGCCAGATAACGGGAACGTAGCAGCGGGACTTGACGGCAGAGGGGCGACGGGGGCGAAGGAAGAGGGAGTCGGGGAGGGTGGAGCGGTGTGGGCCGGAGCCCCGGGATCGCAGGATATGACCAGCGGCGAACATTGAGTGACATAAAGTTTAAAGTCTTGATAATATTATAATTATTCGTCTGCTAATCAAATTTAAAGTTGGAAATAGTTAATTGAGAAAAATACTCAATGTTAAACCGAAATCTAATTACTTGGCTATAAGTAATTTCTGATTATCATTTTAGATCTTGAAATATCTCATATCTAATATAATAAGCCTATACTATGTATCCTATGTTATTTATATGTAACTTATAATTAAGACATATGTCGTGATATATATGTCATTATATATATATATATGTCTACTCATATGTAATATGTATGCAAATATATATTTATAGAGAATGCCTTGTTAATACAAATGTTGCTGCAAAAATGAATGCCAATTATTAATTGATGACAGCTATTGTTAAAATATTTGTTGTCATTCGTTACCTGCAAAAAACAAATCCAGTTGGGGAGTGGAGGGGGTGTATAAATCCCCCCTCCCCTCAAAAAGTATTCTACACCTTAAATTAATTAAATAAGGGGCAGAAGCCCCCGCAGTAATTTCGCAAAACAATTTTTTTATCTGATATCATTTTAATTTATTCGAATCATAAATAATAAAATTAACACAAAAAGAATTGTAACATTTTTGGATTTGAAACAATTTCGTCCGGGTAAAACCCGCACCCTCTCACACCCCCCGTGTTTCTAAGATTCTTGTTCCGCCCCTGAAGCCAGCAGCCAATCATGGCATTGTTTGAGACATAGAAGATATTTAGACTAGAGATACAATGTCAAATAGAGAGACCAGAAAAGTCAATAAGTTGTTTGTTTTTATTTAAAATTAAGGAGAGAGATTTATTAATTTATTTATTAAATAAATTAAAGAATTAAATGTCTTATATATTTAAAATAGAATTACAGTAATTATAGAATTAGATAGTTTATAAATAGTTTATTTACTTTTTTCTCTATTTCTTGTACTTTTCTGCTGCAACATTTATTCGATAAATTAAAGGTTTAAACCACAAACAATCTTTGGATATATTCTAGGGGGGTCACTCCCCTCCCCTCCCCTCTCCTTATTTTACAGTCGCTCCGCTTCCGTAGTCAGTTGCGTGACGCAAGCTACGCGCCTGCGTGACGCAAGAAATCCCTGAACGGATTTTGTATAATTACACTCATTGTTTATATCATATTGTGTTGGTATATATGTACGTATTCGTGTGCACACAAATGTACGTATTAGTGTTGTACGTACATTTTGTACGCGCATTGTGCGAGGAATATGATAGGTATAAGTCTAGGCACCTGCGTCACATCAGCACAGAAAATCTATAACTAATAATAGTTTAAATCAATATGTCTGTTGCAGGTATATATAATATATACAGAATATATAGGCCCATATACTGTATAAATGTAAAATCATGTATACAGTCTCTCAACCACTTCCCCTATCACCCCCCCTCCACCCACCCATCCTATTAATACCCTTCATCCCGCCCTCTCGTATACGTGCATTTTTATTTTCTAATTATCGTAAATTTCAGACGAATTATTAATGCTCATGTACAATTTTCGGACCCTATAGGCCTTTTTCTCCCCCCCCCCC
>JAQIXG010006036.1:0-10752 GCA_034700105.1 Oconnorella tubifera
TATGTGAAAAAATCACTTAGTGTTAAATTTAGCATCAAATAACACTTAGGGTTAACTTAGGGTAAACTTTCAAAAATTACTTTCAATTAACTTTAGCTCAATAAACACTTAGGGTGAACATAGGGTAGACTTCCTAAAACAATAGTGGTAATGATTATCTTTAAAAACCATTTAGGATTAATTTTAGCATCAAACAACTCTTAGGGTTAACTTTAAAAAATCACTTAGAATTAACTTTAGCCCTCAGCTTCCAAGACAGTTTGGAGATCTACTGTGTATAAACACGCACACACTCTATCCACGGTCTGCATCTAAGTTTTCGCATTAATCGCAGCTTGCAGCAAGTTACTTGTTATCAAATTAAGGTTGTCTTTAATTCAATCTGAAGATTTTTGAAATAATCTTACCATGGCTACACTTTTGCTGGAATATGGAATTTGCAATCAAATGAAAATTTTGACGAGCGTATGAAGGCTGTCGGTAAGATTATTTACTATTATTGTTTATTCTTTTGTTCTCCTAACTTGTATTTAAACTTGCTTAGCATATATTACTTTTATATAGTTCGTCTAAGCCTAGCGTCCAACGAAGTGAACGAAGGGACTAACTGTCTTTATCGATTGTTTTCAGTATTTAAAGGAACCAATCCACACGTCGAGAGTCAACGCTTTGAAAAAATGTGCAGCGTTAACGCGGAAAATAATAATTCTACTGTAGAATTTTGAGTGTCGCTGAATGTTATAACATTTATCATGTTTCAATTAATGTTGAATTAAGCCTTACAATGCTTTTCGTTAACTCTTGTGCTTGGTACATCTCTGTAGGTGTTTCTGCCCCGATGGCTCTAATTGGCAGTACAGCTATACGTACACTGATCATCTCACAAGATGAAGACACCTGGACTCTGAAAAAGTGAGGCAACTTTTAAGTCATCAAGAATTGACTTTAAATTAGAAGTCGAGTTTGATGAGACGACTGTTGATGGAAGAAACATGAAGGTTTGTACAACTGTATATTACAGCAAGTCATTTGACACAGATGATTGTTAAACGCTTAGGACTGATCAATTTCTTACGATACAGAGAATTTAAACTATAAAAATATTAATTAATAGATTTTTCAATCCTCAATCATGTGTGCTGGAATTCATCACTTTTCAAGTCAGTTAAGTGTAAAGTAATTTAATATTTCAAGCGCTATTGCTCGACTATATTTGAACTTGGTACTTTACTATCAGCGGATATTTAATATAATATAAACATTAAAACATACTATTGCTATTGTATAATAAAGCAACAAAATGTAGACAACGTTCACTCTTGAGGGTAACACTCCGACTCAAGATCAGAAAGATGAAAAGTCGAAAACCCTTCAGTTATAACTCGTCAATTGGAGGGTGCAGACAAAATGCTTGTGGTACGCTTCAAACTTTATTTAACAAAACACATCTGCGTAAAGTATTAATTGTTTTTTTTATAATTGTACTCTATTCAATTATATTAATGATTATTTACTGCCACTGTTTACTGCTTTATCACTAATGTTTTAGAGATATACAGACAAAGTTCTTTTGGTTGACGATGGTTTTACAAGTGATAAATATTAATATTATTAAAATGATATTAGTCATTTTAGAGTAAACTCGGCATTCTTTCGACACATTACTATTTGTATAAATATTGTGGAGATACTAAAAGTGAAAACTAAAGAAAAATAAAAGTTTATGACCAGTATAACAATTGCTTTGTTTTCTGTTGCAGACCTGTAAAGCTGGTACTGCTGTCGCAACGCGTCACTACAAAAAATCTTAACGACCTACATTCAACAGTGCTACGATGCATTCTGTAGTTTTCTCTTATTTGTATCTTTATTGACTATATTGCACATCTTAACTTCATTATTTTATATTTTTTCGTTAATTAGCAATGTTATTTACGTCGAGCCGTTATCAAATAACAACTTTATATAACACGGAAATAATCTCTTGTAGACACTATAATTGTTGCTTGTATCATGTTATAAGGTTTTATATGTATTCAATTATTTATCATTTGCTTTTATAAGTTATCATAAACATTCAGCAAACGAGTATTTAGTAGTTAAACAGATACTACAGCAATATCAATTAAATAGTTGTAATATTGTAATAGTGCAAATATATCAGAAACAACATTATCATTATAGAACAGTAACTAAATTGAATAGATTCGACATCATATGTTAACTTAATACTCCCAACCAAATGTTAATAATGCATCATTTAATCTTTATTATCAAAATAGTAATGTAAATAATAATTAAAATAAACATTTAGAAAATGAAAAATTAATTTTAGAGCATAAAATGATTCGAGTAGGTGTACCATTATAATAAGTGTCGGACGTTGATGCAATGAACATCTTATCATTCTTTCTAACATCACACTATTATGTCCATTAGGGTAATATATAATATATAATTAGCCAATATATTCAGAAATAATATATTCAGAATACTATATACTAATATATTCAGAAATTAATTAGCAAAGTATAACAAAACAGGCAAATTAATAAAATATTT
Source organism: Oconnorella tubifera (assembly GCA_034700105.1). Lineage (NCBI taxonomy): Eukaryota > Metazoa > Annelida > Clitellata > Enchytraeida > Enchytraeidae > Oconnorella > Oconnorella tubifera. Next base: position 2,563 of record JAQIXG010006036.1, read on the forward strand.
AAATTAGCAATAGAATATGTATCATTATCATCAGCAAATATGAAAACTAGGCATATGAATAATTCTAAGTGTAATTACAAAATAAATGCAAAACTTCTCTAAATTAATTAATGTTGTTTCTATCTAAATGTTTGAAACGAATGTCATTACAGCGCAGTAACCTGTTAGTACATTTTGCGATCATAGAGAGACGCAGCAAATTACAAGTACACATTATAATTATAAAGTCTCATTATATATAGTTTTATTACTTGCAGTAATTACAACCAGACAAACCCAAGCGACCTTATCTACACAAAAAAGTTTTTTTAGATGGAAACACAGCATATATATACAAATCAAAAATATTCTCTTTTATCAGAGAACATAATCTTAAAGTCAATCTTATTGTTAATTAAATACAATCAAATTTTGTAACTATACAGTTAGTCTCTAAAGATTATTAAAGAAAACACAGCAAGAAGTTGATACAATTTGACCAAAAATCTTTCTTTAATCCAAAAGAAATAATTCCATGTTGTTTACATAAGAAATAGTAAGAAATAATTAAAGGTTTTATACAAATTTATAAAAATACCCAACATAAAAATGGACTTATTCTGACGTCAACTTTCAATTCATTTACAAGAGCAAAAATTCAACACAATGTCAATATTAAAATATTACTGTTTTTAGAGAATCAATTAAGAAGTCAACAGAATCTTTCTTTATAGATATAGAATATCACAGAAAGAACAGATGGGAGGGGAGACGGTAGTGGGGGGGTAGGGGTTTGGTGTATTCTGTAACGGGGGGAGGGGGGAGTGAAGCAATATATTAGACAGACTCATAACCACGACGACTACGCTTGCGTCCAATCAAATAAGCTATTAGCACAACGAGAATGAGTCCGCCCAAAGCTGCCCCAACAATAATAGGAACTAGTTGACTGACTGCATCCTCAGAGCATTCTTGAGCTGCAAGCATATAACAAAATAAATCTAAATATTACCTACTATCAAAAAAACAAGAAAATAACATCTATACAAACTATATTTGACAAATCATCACATATATATAGACGACAAGAAAATAAGACTGACCACTGTTTGTAAATACTTGATCAGTTGAGTTACGAAACGCTTCAAAAGAAAGAGAAAAACTTTCAATCTCATTGACACCAGTGCCATTAACTTTCTCCAATAACTTTTGCTCCGATGCACAAACAAACTTCTTGCTCTCTGGGGTCCAGAATAAAGACGACGTCTTATTTACTGCAATATCCACAAAACTCTTCATTTATATAACATATCCATACAATTCTAACATCTGCTAAAAGGTGCAACTAGTAACTTTACGGATAAGGTACCTCACTTGGGACTTGTAACAGGGAGCTCTATGATTATCGAGTAATTATAGACAGCTATAGATTAATCACAATTAAATGTTTATTAAGTGTACACGACAATGAAATGCTTACTGATTGCATTTTGATCCGATCTTGAATCATTAAATAGAGTAGAAATGTTATAGAATAGAGAGACTTCATCTAGATCATATTTCTTGATCGTCTTATTGTAGGAGAAAGTTAGATTGAATATCCAGTCATCAAAGAAAAATAAACTAATAGTTTGTCTCTCAGTCCCACATGTACCATTAGCTGTAGAACCATTCTGATTTGGTGGAATCTCTCTCACAATTTTGTTACTCAACTAAAAATCATTGCACAGAGAAAATATCAAGACATTGACTGAGGACCTCAAAGTAAATTATACATAGTACAAGCTCAGTAAGGATGCAATGTTAAAAGTTAAAATAAACATATAATGCAACATTTAGACCATTCTTTGATCAATTAAAGTGAATTACATAATTAAATATATAACTTATATAATGATATATGACTATATTTGTCTCTATTTGAAAAGAAGAAAAGTTATAGAAAGTATTTACTGATCCATTCTTGTCTACATAGACAATGCTAAGTCGTATGTCAGCCTCTAGTAGAATGCAAGTGTTGTTATTCGTTGAATTAGTGACTGACCATTTCTTCTTATAAACTGGCATAACAGTACTGGTGGGAGCAACGTGTGTTGTTGTATGCACAACAGTTGTAGTGCTCACATGACCTGTACTGGGACTACTCAATTCAGCTGTTGAAGTTTCATTGGCAAATCGTGATGATGACGTCACAGGAGGGAGGGTAGTAGTGGTAGGGTCATCATTACATACAACCATACAGATGTTATCTGGTCAAATATGTACGAATAAAATGAAAAATTAAACAATAACCCATCAAATAAAGTCAGAAAATAAATCAATTTGAATAAGTATATGAACAATAGAGCAATTATTATTATTATTATTATAAGATACTTATTATTGTAATGAACATTGCGAATATTACAGTCTTCTGTCATCATAAGTTCAATTCAGTTACTGTAACTTACTAGCAAAAAGAGAAAGCCACGTGACCTCTCATTTCCCTCTTTTACGGACATTTCTGTTTACAAACCCGGATATAAAATAACTGAAAGCCTTATATAATTTGGCCATTTTAATAAGAAACATTACGTACACGAGATAAAGAGAATGAAAGTCAGTGCAGTAAAACGCTTCATGGCTAGTTTGTCTAAGTGTCTGTGTGCTTGACCGTCTCAATGACCGCGTGCTCGTCTCTGCTAATTTCGTCTTCTTTAAATCTTCCGTTGACTCACAGTCTGTCCTCCGTTCATGTGACGGGCGTAATATCTAACATCTACTTATCCCATCTAAATAAAAGTAAATCTCTATACTGGGCGTGGCTTCTCTACATTACGCGTAATAGTTTAGGCAAGCGGACGAATAGCATCAGTCTTTATTGAGCGATAGTGAAGACACGATTGACGTAAGATTTCAAATAAATGCCGATGTTTTGCAAAAATGCTTAATAAAATGAGATCGGCAGATTTCAAACACACCCATCGCGTAACCCTTGTTCTCAGTGAAAATAGCATTATCATTTTTAACTCTCAGTATGCTTGCCATATTTTACCCTACAATGTTTTAAAATCATGATGGTATTGGGGGGGGGGGGAGGGATAGATAAAGTTTAATTTTGCAATTTGATACGTATAGCATTCACAAATACAAAGGGTTAAGATTAAGGTCAATAGTTAATCAATTTTAGACGAGTGCAGCAAACTGTAACATCGTAGTAAGTATCGTAATTTGACCTAAGTTAGTAATTTAACTAATTTACCTTATAATTGTTGTCTCGGTATTAAATATTTCGTCTTATTATAGAAAGGACTAATTTTTCTAAGATTGAATCAGTATTAACATAATACTTGGATTCAATAGTCATTGTCATTAAATTTTGCTATCGATCGAATATAACATAACGATCGTTATTATAGTATACTTTACAGGTTTTATATTTTATTAAAGATATAACTTATAAATGTAGGTTAAATAATAAATGTAATCATTTTTTAATTTAAATATATGCAAGATAAGAATATAGTCGCACAATTTAGATCATATTCCAATGACAATTAATTATCAAGCTGAAATAAAGGAATAGGCTTACTGCATGAATACAATATTAAACTTGAACGTGTTCTTTATGAAAAATAAAGAAATCTATTGTAAAATGCATGCAACTTTCATTTAAAATCAATTCTAACATTACCATCATCATAAATAACAATTAGTACAGAGAAACTCTTTCATATCTTATAAGTGCATTGTTCTATTGTACCCATGATTCAGATCCAGAAGGCATAGATCTAAAGTTTAATATAATAGTGCAAAAGTTTTATATTAAAAATATTTGCACATTACATTCTATAATGCAGTGAATAATTTTTTTGAAAAATTAACCTACATATTACAAAGTCGTCTTTATTTAATGTGCCTTACATAATTATAATGTGAACTTAATGCAAATATACAGATGTATAAATTCAGTGTATTAAACAACTCTAGTCATATGATATCCAATGTGTGACCTATTTCTACATCCGTCACAAAAGAACAAAATTGCCGACACCAATGCCATTATAGCCCCGGCTACTCCAACAAAATAAGCCCAGTAGAAATAAACGTTTCCTTCTTGAAAACCAGCCTTCAAGTTAATGTGACTGTAAACTGCAAACACTGTCAGAGAAGCAGCAATAAGAACCACTGCAACAAACCAACATATTCACATCAACTCTTATTTTCAATTCTTAAATCAATGGTTACTTCATTATGTTTATGTAATAGTTAATAATATCAGATTTAAAAATTGAACACTGTTGAAAGTATTTCTCAATAATTGCTCACGCTGTAAACAAAGTTTTTATGCATTGCATTCTTTGAGAGTATTTACTAAGCACTATAATCATAATAGTGCTATTATGATAATATTATATAGGTCAACACACAAAATATTTAACTTGAATACAAATCATATTAGTCAAATATACGTGGTTGACGTGTCTTATAAATTGTAATGTACAGTGCAATCGGTAGGCCTATGCTTAATAAGATGCATACAGATTTCATAGATTTGACAGCAATAATAATGATTGAACGAATGTGTTGTAGAGTTACTAGGTGTTCGGCAAATATCTTTATATTCAGTCTTTTATATCTCGCGTTTGTCAAAGATTTTACTGCTCGTAGGCACATGTATGTCTACTGGAATATATGTTGGTATATAATTATTATACTCACATAGCAGAACTCCAGTAGTAGCCTAGCTAAATTCATAAAGGCATTCACACAAAGAGTTTTATACAGCTTTATATATCTAATTCATTCAATCATATAATATTACAACTGAAAACTAATACATATTAGCTCAAAGATATCCTTGCACAGTTGCACTAGTTGCAAATAAAACTGGGGTACAAAGTTGCGCTTTATTACTAACTGTAAATAAAAAGAGATAGAAAGTTTATATTATTGTGAGACTATATTCAGCTGCAGCTGTTATCTGTCAGTCATTTAATAGTTTACGTTCAACAAAAACAGACAGGAGCTGATAACAGCTTAGCTGACAGCCTCATTATACAACTTTACTACTTTTATTTTAGCAGCTGGGCCATCGCTCAACAGATGCACACTAATGGGCTGTACCTGCCTGCAATTTACCGAAAGTATAAGACACTTTCCTTTAAGTATAAGACACTTTCCTTTATGATTTAAGATTAATCTAGTCTTGTAATCTTTTGTAAAAAGTCCCTACTTGTAACCATATATTAACCATGTAACCGTAAATTAAGGCATTTAATGTTCCCTTGAACCAATAAGGTAATAATACCCTCTTGCTAATCTAAGCAAGTCAATAGTGATACTTCCAGACAGAGTTAGGGATACTTACTTCCAGACAGACTTAGGGATACTTACTTCCAGACTGAGTTAGGGATACTTACTTCCAGACAGAGTTATGGATCCTAGTGCAGAGCCAACAGAGGATGATTCTTTACAACATCGACAGCAGCAGACATGAAAAGTAGAAATGAACCAAGCAATCTCTAGCATAAGAAGTCCTGCAGCAAACAAACCTTGAGACGCCTTATGCCAGTCTATAGAATGCAAATACAACCAATCAATCTCACTACTGAAATGAACGATAAGAAAAAAAACAAATATTTTAGAATCATCAATAAAGTTGTTATTGAAAATATCTTTTTAATTACATCTAGTGTTATCATCAATAAGTTAGATTTGTATAATTATTACAATGACAACTATTTATTCGCAGCAGCATCAGATACAATATAATATTATGAATTTATAGATTACAAACCTTTAAGATATTTCTCCCAACTGAAATCATTTTCCCATAACCAATTACATGTCATATCTTTTTTACACAATCCTAAAAGTCCTACTGATCGCGTAATACCCGCGCCTGATCGCGGAATATCAGCGATCGATCGCGGAATATCAGCGATCAGTCCAAAGTAATAAGACAGACTAGGTTGATTGAAAGCACTACTGATGACTGAGTCGTTGGGGTCCCATAACCAGAATGGAGCACTAAAACTAAGCGAACAACTTATGACTGCTAATGTTAACAAAGCATAACTAAATTGAACTACTCTGCACATTTTCTATTTCAAATATTGCGATATCCTATCTTGAAAGATCACTGATTTAAATTTCTAATAATATTAAGTATGTACATCTCTTGTTGTATAACTAGCAAGGTTATTAACCTTTGTTAAATTACTTCGATATAACTTCGGTAAAGTTTACTTCGTAGACTCAGTGCTTTTAACAAATGCAGGCCTGCAACTTTTCAAGCTGAATCTTTATTGTTCGGCTTCATGTAATCCTCACACTGTTGAGGCACACTGCTTATTTTTTTGCTCTGTAACATAATTTACTGCTGCACTGTACAATACTGGTTTGCAATGAATTGTATAATTTCGTAGTGAATATGATTTTTGTAAAAAATAATCTTTCGAGTTCATTTCATTATTAACCTTTCATTATTTATTCTCTTGATAAAGACGGAATCGATCCGAAAGTAACCTTATAAACAGTACTTCTTACTTAAAAGTAAACAATAATAATAAGCTTACTTATTTTTATTAATTCATTATTAACATTATAAGCTTATAGGAACTAATAGGCCTATATAAGTTATGTAAGTTTATCTATAACGAAATCAATACTGTCTTTTATATTTCTTCTACTATATATTTATTCTATATTTATTTTGTAATGTCAATTTGCATTGCTATATTTTGTTAATAAACTCATCTCTTATTTTTATTAATCAATCATAGGATTTAGCTTTACATCTAATTAATTTCTGTTGATAGATTCAGAATATAAGCAGTTTTTCAGGCTATTCACATAACGCGTCAAAGTGAAAAAGGAAATAATTGCGAAATCTTCGTAGCTTTTAACAAACGTTGCAGAAAATGTATTGATTGATTAAAGCTTGTACTCAGTCTTGTTCTCTAAGCTTATTTGTTATTGATCGCATGAGATGATTCAAGACTTTTTCAATCAGTCAACTTGGGCCTGATTAAACAATATCTTCGTTTAAAGTCAGGATGGTGGTGTTCGAAGAATTGAGGGACAAGTATGGAGTTAAGTTTGGGAATATCGGTATCTAAATATAGGGCTTGCTATAATAATATAGACTGTTGATCTAACTGGGTATGATTGAAATGATCAGCAAATGGGTCTACGCCCAACAGTCATAAAACATTACTAGTTTATTCAAGACAACGTCTTTATATTTCAATAAACACTTATCCCTCTATCCAATCTACTGAATAAAGTTTTGTCTCGTTCACAGAAAATATTCAGTTTTTTATCAAAACACTGATTCAAACAATTTATTGTATCGAAACACTGATTCACACAATTTCTATCGAGACACTGATTCACATAATTTCTTCGTATTCAATGAAGCAATCATGGTCGTCGATTGTTACAGATTTATCCAATCAATCGAAGACCATGATTTGTATCAAATTTGCCTTAAACACATTGTCGTGTTACTTAAGTTTACTACATAATTCATGCAGTTGGCATCTTAATATGATAAGAGACCTTTAGTGGCTGATTTATTATACAGTACGTGCATATTTATACTTGTAACTTCAAATTTAGATAAACTAGACAAAGATAATGCAGATCAATATATTCTAATGAGATGTATGTTTATGCATATATAGAGAACAAGAAAGCAGCAATCAGCTAAAGAGCAGAATGAGTGATGAGTGATGCGTCGTTGGATCGATTGACAATCAAGTAAAGTGATAAAGGCAATGAATTGAGTTGAGCTGCTGCTATCTGCAGACTGAATGGCAGTTAACTCTATACACGTAGAAAGGAATTGTAGTAGAAAAGCAGTCTACGATAAAGAGTCTTATTCTTTGCGATGTTTATTTAGAGTCTTTTCATATACCAAGTAAGCGATAAACAGGAATGTTATTTAACTGTTTTCTTATTTAGTAAGCATATATCAATTATCATGTAATGATGATACAATTTACGTAATTGTTTAATAAGTGTTTACTTGTCGTGTCGACTGCTTTAAATAATTTCATTGATTTATTGCATTAACGTTTTTTCATAAATATTACAATCAAGAAGACGTTATAGCACTGACTGGCGTAGCGAGGGAGGGGCGGGGGGGCGGCCGCCCTAGGCCCCGGTCTATGTGGGCGCCGGGGGGGGGGGCGCCAAAAGTTGGATACCACATTACATTGTTGT
>JAQIXG010006037.1:0-10747 GCA_034700105.1 Oconnorella tubifera
TAAAGTTACACAGAAAATTCATATTTATGCTGGCATTCATAGGATTCACAACATAAACAGTTCATACCATGAAAAATTCTGCAAAATTATACAAAAAACTACCACTGAATCTAAATCTCTATTCCACACCTTGTTATCTTCTAGTTTTAAATCATCCTGTGTACGATTTCGATCAACTGTGCTCCACGACATATCATTAAGCAGATCAGCGTCACTCAATGCTGCGTTATCCATGTCATCAGCAGCTGATGAACTCTCCCCTCTCTCTATCCCATCCAGTGATCCAGATATATTGGACCGAGTGCAAGATGCAATGGATCCACTTTTAATCGATCTCACGCACTGTATGCCAAATTCTGGGTTATCGTCTGTATGATGGAAAATATTTTGCATGGAATTCGACTTAATTCCTTTTTGAGAAAGTGATGGGATTGCTTTCTCAGTGTTTTTATTCCTTGAGCCGACATTTGGATCATTACTACTTGAGTTAAAGAGATCAAGTGTAGTCTGGTAATCGTTTAATTGACATTTAATGTTTTGTGGACAGTCGATTAACTCAGTTTTTATGACAATAGTAGCTGGACAACTTGAAGTTGATTCATATTCACGAGACACCATTTCACCTTGCAGAGTTTCTTTGCTGTATTGGCAAGTATTCGGCGATTGTACCTTCTCAGACGATCTTACTTTCCGTGAATCAATTTCAGACGATGTAAAACTTCTCACAGAAGTATTGCCCTGAGAATCATTACAGAACTCAAGGACATGATGAGATTCTTGGTTTCTTTCCTCAATTATACTAGAGGTTCGAGATTCATTGGGTCTGAAGATATCGTTGATTTGTACGACGAAGATGTTATCTGTGTCGACAGTGATGGCAATGAGTCCTTGTACTTGGAGGGAATTCTTATAAGTAACACCGTTCTTACAGATGAGTCCAATCGTCTCGGACAGGAGGACCTGGAAGCGATCCTTGTCGGATTTCATCGTTTTTAACAGAAAATCTAATGTGAAAAGCTGAATATATATAAATTTGTTATATTTAGCAAAACATAACTAAATGTTAAGTATATTTTTAATTAATCAAACAATACCTAAATAAGCTGTATAGAATATATATAATACGAATTAAAAAATTAACGAATTCGATTGAAATTAGTAAACCTAATTAATTATACTAATTAATTAATCAATTAATATTAAATTTAAAATTTGGAACACTAAAAAGTAAATATCCAATTAAATTAGTTAGGCATATCTTTTGTAAGCCAGGAAAAATCATTAGATAATTAAATATACGATGCAATATCAATTCATTGGTTTTAATTACTACAAAACTGTTAAAAATTTATAATTTTATTAAATAAATAGAAATACAAATAAATATTTATATAAAATTTTAAAAATTTTAAAAATTGAGCGAAAATAAAGGTAACATCAAATATTTTATGAGTTTTTATTAGTTTTGATTTTTCAGGATCAGATCACAGATGGATCAGATTTGTCTCAATAGAAATTCTCATCAATGATTATTATTCTATCAAGCAATACTTCATATCACACAAGAATACCGGTATACTCCATAACTTTAATAAGAACTCACCAGTCCATACAGTTTCTTAAGATTTATTGATGCATAGTTCACTTGTGGCCTTCAAACTTCTCCGCTAATACTCGAAACTATTTGTTTGTCTATTTCTCACAAAAGTCAAGTCCCCCTACAATTTTGAAGTGGAATGAGCATAGATTTCAATCCCTAATCTCCCTATCATAAGGGTTACTATTAATATAATAGTTAACAATTGATTTTTATATAATCACGTATCATAGATTATATAGGAGCTTATATGCATGGAACTGAAGCTAATTACGTTCTTGATATTATATTATATTTTGCTTTATTTCAACTATACTCTAATAAGAAACCAATTAATAAATGACACATTTTTTGGTTGAAATTATTCAATTTAGATAAAATGACAATGAATCATACAATGAAGACAATGAGTAATGTAAGTTTTAATGTTATTAAACGACAACAAATAAGAAACAATAATATAAATTTAAGCTTTCAAAAAACACAAGAATTTACAAAATACAAGTAAACTGTACAAAAATTAAGTAAGTTTATATCAAACAAAAATCGTGAAAAATGAACACATTTCGCTTCACATAAAATACAATTTTAGGTTGCAAGATAATTTTTGACAATATATTTTAATCTATACGCTGCGTTAAACACAAACCAATGAAAACCAAAATAAAGACTGAAATGTAAGCATATTACAGAAACTAAAAGGCATTTCAGTATGAAAGAATATATTCAAGTATAAGTCTAATTTCTCAACTAGTAGCCAACTTCTAAATGCAATACGCAAAAACGTCAATGAGTTCCTATTAAATAACAACACACCATAATAATAATAATTTCAATTATAAGTCTTTTCTTTAATTTCAAGATTTATTATTTAAGTCACGATCAACCTTTCGTTTAAGATTAAATAAAAGTGACCAGAATAAAAAACTCGTAAATATCCAAGTTATAAATGGAGCTCATTATTAGATATACTGTAATTTATATATGTAATAAAACTACACAATAGTACAGAAATTCTGTAAAAATAGAAATTGTAAAGAAATTCTATCACTTCACACTTTCCTTTGCTATAAGACAGTCTAAACAAAATTTGAATAATTCTAATATTTCTATCCACAAGGCACAATTATACATTTATTTTACCGCTGAAAATCAATCAATAACAACAAAAACTAATAAAATAAATCAGTAATAAATGCTTATCATTTTAATAAATCTACAAGTGATAATTACAATTAAAGTCTTAATAATTTTAAATATCAATCGTTTTTAGAAAATAAAAAGCAGCTTTATTCTGCAATATATTCTCTAACGTTTGAACACTAATACGTTGTACAAATATAACATAGTAACACCATCTCTTGAACACATTTTGAACCAAATACGATATCAGATTCTAACTTGCATGAAATATTCAAATTTCATTACAATCCATACAAATATCAATGGAATGTCATATGTAGTATACATTAACAGACTATGGCAAAATTTACTATACCAATAAACTGCATTTTACTCTTTCACAGTCTATATTACAACTGAATTATTAGCTCACAGGTCTAAAGCCCCAAAACTGATCCCGTATACATTAATCCAACAAAAAGACCCCGAATACATTAACCAGACAAAACAATCCTGTCAATTCATTTAATAACCATAACCCTAACTAACTCAAATCTTAACCCTAATCCTAGCACTAACCCTGAGTTCAATCTTAACCCTAACCTTAATCCAAACCCTAAGGATTAGCAGTCGGGGTCAATTTGTCGGGACCAGAACTATTTAATAACATGAAAAGAAATGATCTACTGACACTCTGCATGTATAATTAACGCTGAATTAGGGGAAGGAGGGTCGGTTGTTAAATCTTTAGTTGCCGTTTCATCAAAGACGAGCCGTTTACGAGCCGGAAAGAATTCTTTAATAGTCGGCTGGTCGGGTGGCTCTTCAAGTGGCTTGCGTTTTTTGCCTTAAAGTACAGAAACTATTTATTTATTATGCAAAACTAACTGGCAAAAATATACTATAATATTGAATATTGTAATTTATTGTAAAAATGTCAGTAATAAACTAAATTTCTAATGCGATTGTGTTAGTTAATATGCATGGTAATAATAATAGTCAGCTAGCATTGAGACTATTATTGCATTCAATTGAATAGTTTTTTAGATGAAAATTCAATAGTATTCACTAGCATTGGATGACTAGAATTCACTAACATTGAATGACTAGCATTCACTAGCATCGACGACTAGCATTCACTAGCATTGAATGACTAGCATTCACTAGCATTGATGACTAGCAATCACTAGCATTGATGACTAGCAATCACTAGCATTGATGACTAGCAATAACTAGCATTGATGACTAGCAATAACTAGCATTGATGACTAGCAATCACTAGCATTGATGACTAGCAATAACTAGCATTGATGACTAGCAATAACTAGCATTGATGACTAGCAATCACTAGCATTGATGACTAGCATTTACAAGCATTGATGACTAGCATTTACAAGCATTGATGACTAGCATTCACTAGCATTGATGACTAGCATTTACTAGCATTGATGACTAGCATTCACTAGCAATGATGACTAGCAATCACTAGCATTGATGACTAGCATTCAAAAACAATAACTACTAAAGAACATATTAGTCAGGAATCAAAATCAATCACAAAGTCGCATATTTAATAAAACTATATATATTAGAGAAAGAAGACTTTCTTACTGACCTCTAGGTGTATCCTCCTTATCAGACAACCAGTCCTCGTACTTAGCAGCTACAGAGGGGAATGCAGCACAGAAAATATCTTTAAATTCCGTCGTAAGTAGCATGGGGGTCTTGCCAGCGGGCTCTCTCACCCCCGCTGTAATTCAAACATATAAAAATTAGTATAAAAATATTTATAAATATTTGCAATCATTTATATAACCATTATTTTAGTAAAATTAATAACATTTTCTAAAGCAAAAAAACATGACAATTACCAAAATAGTTCAATTTACAAGAAATCGTTGAATAAAATTCAACTCACGTATTGACTTCCATATGACTTCATATAATTGACGGCCGTGCTTCTTTTTGCACGATTTAATTCTACAACAACAAAAAGATTAATTTACCCAGTTATCAATAATAAATAGCAGCTGACATAATGCAAAATATCATCAATGACAAATATTTGTATTTTAACAAATATTTTGTACTTTAAGTATTATTATTTTAGTTAATATTTTACTTCTTGAAGTTTTAATATTATACTTTACGTATTATTATTTTAAGAAGTATTTTAAGAAGTATTTTCAATATTTACTAATAACCTACAATTTCTAAAGCCTTTTAAATGTTAGCAGTAAATAAAGAAAATGTTTTCATACTTATCAGGTCGACACAATTGACTAGAATCAACGGGAGATTCCTCAATAATCATCTGCATGTCAAACGCCGTGAAATACGGCAGAAGAAATTCAAGCACTTTCTCTTCATCCCAACTTATAAATATTGACCGAACACAGTTCTGAATCAAATTAAACGTACACATATAAATATTATAATACAAGAATCGATGAAATTAAGAAAGGATTAATCGTTTTATTAAGATCTAATATTCAGTACTAGTTGTTAACTACAGTAAGATTTATTTTAAATAATCTTAAAGTTTGTTCAAAGTTTATATAAGTTGATAGCTTCCTTCTTATTATGTGACAGTTTTACTAAACTTGAATGTCGAGATGCACAAGATCTCCTGAAAATGATGCTCATGTTAAAATTATTTTACTCAGTTAAAGCTTCGATTAATACAAGATTAATTTCTAAGCATAAATACTTAAAAAATCATTAAACTCACTTCAAGATTTGTAAACGTAGGCCGGGACCAAGTGAACTTAGAGTGTGAAGGCACAGGAGTTGGGTTGAGATAAGCGGAAATGATCTAACAACATAAAGATTTATCTTCTTAATATCACACCAGCGCAAAAAGGCAATTTAATGAAATATTCTAAACTGGATGTGCAGCAATTAAGCAATTACACAAACACTTGAGTCCTAACACAATAAATTAAATAAAAGCAACAGCTGCTAAACCTTAAAAAAGAGATTTTTATCAAAAATGAAAACAACCGCATTATATCATAGTTGTACCAAATATTACACTCACTATATACTGTAATTGCCATACGAAATAATGCCGACTCAAGAAATATCAGCAACTGGAATAAAATTATAGCAAGACTGTGTAATAGAATACTTAGCAAAGCACCCCTCACAATCAATCAATGAAACTAACTTCAAATATCTAATAAAACAACCAAGTCTAATTTAACCTCTGTACTGGGAAAATCCTTATCCTTCAGAGCCGCTGCGCTTATTTTGATCTCCGCCTGTCTACACTGGTACACCGCTGATGTAGTATGCCAGTCACATGTACACACCACTTCTTCCTTGTTCTTTGGTGCTTGACATCCTCCCTCGGTAGATAAAGAACAAAGAGCACAACCGGCCTTTTTATGTACTTCCAGACAGCCTATAAACAAAAGTGAATATTATGGAATATCCTTCCATGATATTTTCAAAAGTGAAGAAACATGTAATTTGAACATTAAACATTTCACAAACTTAAATATTTGAACATTTAACTTTTCAGACAATAAAAAGGAATTGATACGTTGTTCAAGTAATATTTAAATGCTTGGAAAAAGCCAAATTATCAGTATGTGTAGTGGCAACACACAGACAGAGTGTATTATATAAAATAATCGCAACCAATAATAACTCATAAGAATAGAATAGCATGTATTAGAGATAAGGATTCAAGTTTTAATATTTTCAAACCTTTGTGGCGACATCGTCTACAATGTTCCGGTTTTTTAACGTCAAATTCAGCTAAACTATTAATTGCTGAGTCACTTCTCCATTCACGCATTCTAAAAAACAATTTAAAAGATGTGCATAACTTTCAAAACACATATAACAAATTTTAAATCAATCAACAAAAGACATTTTCAATGCGTAAGATTTTAATAAATCAAGGCACAGTTATTACAACGATATTAAATATTCTACAAAAGAATTATATTTTTATAAAACTAACTATGCTACCAAGAAATCTATATGTTACTTTATTAGCAAAAACAATGGTATAATTGCAATATTTGGCCTTTCAAAACAATAAACATGGATTCATATCTTGCTTGCTTCGCTCTCAAAAATCTCAAAGCTTATTAAAATTACTATCAAAAGAATTTTATAAATGTAACTCTAATTAATACGCTATGAATTAATACTGTAATTCGTTTAATACACTCCGAGTCCCCTTTCTTCAACTCATGAATTGAACCCTTTTGCAATGAAAATATAACAAATTTAAACCCGCTACACTGTTAATAACATCCACGAGTTTAGTCACCTACATTCACAACTCAACCCACCTTTGTATAGGATCCACAGCCTCCCAACCACTGAACAACCTCATGGCATGTTCCTTCCCGATTCCCTTGACACCCTCCAGACCATAATCACAACCCAGCAGCAAGGCAAGAGACACAAGGTGCTCACGAGTCAAGTGCAGCTTTTCTTTAATAGCTTCCATACGATAACATCTCATAGTATCCACCTGGGAATAAAATGAAATAAAATTCGATGAATAATGGCTATATAATGATGACTATATTCCATGCAGTTATGTATGATTATATTCTACATAATAATATCAATTTTTTTTGTTATTATTTCTTTTTCGTTCAATGATATAAAATGTCCTGCAAATGCAGTCATGAGAAAAACACAATTATAACCAATATCTGCTGTATTACGCAATAAAATCTCAATCTATTAATAAGTCATGGTTTAATAGATTTATTTGTGCACAAAATGAACGGATAGAAAATTCACAGACTTACGATTATAAATGCAATATTACGGCTTTGAATTTACGTCAAATAAATTGATAAGTTTTCTATATAATGACGCAAAATAACTTACTTTAGATTCATCGCAGGAGAACTGTGTATAGACAACGGAAGCACCAAATAACATTGAGTCGCTGTCCGCAGTGATGCAGCCATCCACTTCCTGGAGCAAACAACGCAACGCAAATCAAATCAAACGGAATACAAATAAATCAGTTTTACATCATGGATTAATATATATATATTTATAGGTATTTATATCAGGCATAGCTGTCAATTTAAGCGTCTTACTAAAGGGTGCAGCAAGTTAGAGAGATAGTGAGCTATATAGGATTTGAACCTGGAACTGTCGCATCCAAAGCACTAACCACTTCTTTAACGAGCCTTGACAAAGCTACTCTACAATATACTGTTATTATCAAAATCAGAATACAATGTTATTAGTAGAATGTATTATTGTTAAATATATAATATAATCTGAAACAGAATACGTATATCATACCCCGGATTGATTGAGTAAGGCGCAAGTAGCTTCTGCATCACCGCAACTATCAATGTAAGGAATACAGAATTTCTTTAACATCGCTTTACACTGTAAATAGAAACACATAAAAATTCAGTTATTTTGTAAAAGTATAATCAATGGTTGAGAATGATAAATCAGACGTAGCCGCAAAATTTAAGCATATATTGTATCGTATTAATAAAAAAATAATAGAAAAATTAAAGTATTAAAATATGAACATGAAAAAGAAAAATTTGACTTATTTAAACTGCAGCAAATTGCTCATAGAGATCCAAAATTAACATCAAGTAATATTTATGTATATGCGCCATATGCTAACAAAAGAATTATCGATTAATTTCAACATCTCAACATTTCAACATCTTTTCAACATTTCAACGTCATTTATATTTTCATTTAGTTTATCATCTTCACTAGTTATTGCTGACTTTAAAAACTAACCTCTGCGTTTAATTTATTGAACTTAGACGGAGGGAAAGAAGAACTCGAAACATGATCGGTTCTTTGTCTAAGTCTCTTTCTCATTGCTGCGTGTTTCAATAAAGGCGAAGGTCCGTCAAATACAACGACGATACGAACTTGATTCCTCATCAGATGATACAATCGCCAAAATAATAGCCTGTACAGTTTTACGTTAAATCGAATATACATTTCTATAAGCTGCTATATATGAAAGAAATCTAGCATAAGGTCAAATAACTAAAATTGTAAACCTGATTTTCAACAGTGAAAATGATACATTAAAAGGCGGGGCAGATATCCACATCTTTATGCTTTTTAAGTGTATTTTGTTTCAGTGTTTAAGTATCGAATTTTTTCTAACTTATTAAAACTTGACATGTTCCAGTTTATTTCATCTAATATCTACATGTAAAGAACCTTAGATGCGGCTTGATGTCATCTTTCCCCACAAAAGCCTGCGAGTCCTTCGTCTCAAAGATCCATCCGCTGATATCCACAGCGAGACGTTTCCCCCTCAGATCGGAGAGACTGCAAGTCTCGGCTGCGGGCTCCAATATTGACCATAAATCTTTCACACCCATCGCATTACTAGCTGTAAATATATTTTTTAACATTAACTGAAATATTTAAACTGTCATATATAATATAAGTAATGATATAACATATTAATACTAATATTATTATAACTAATACTAGTATTTAAAATCAAATTTTAAGCCCGTCGTATTTAAAAAATCAAATTTAAAGCTAAAAGATCATAGTGTCTGCAGAATCAAATTAGGAAAGCGTGCCACCTTTCACGCACCAAAATTAGTATTAAAAAATAAATTAATCATAAAACAAATCTTGTCATTTATAATTCATCCCAGCATTGTTAATTATACAAACTTAAAAATATTCCCCCGCGTCCCCTAATTAAATTAAATACTTAATTATTTGCAAAATAAAAAAAATAATACAAACAGCGTGCTATAAACAAAACATTTAATATGCAAATGAGGCCATTTAATATGCAAATATGCAAATGATCTGATTATGGCCCACGCGTGAATTCTCTTTATTGCATACGGAGGTGAAACAGACTATAGCGTCATTTAATATGTTAATGAGCTGATTCAGGCCTTACTTTAAATATAAAAGCCACGAATTTTTGAACGTCTATAATTGTAAATAATTAATAATTAAAAGCGTCTTTTATTTAATATAATAGTAAGAATTTTTTTACAAATTGAAGCAAATTATTTTGTATAAAAACCCTATTAATAGAACATGCAAAGATATTATTGAGTATTTCAGGGAAGGGGCAGAATAAATTAAGGGGGGAGGGGCTAATCTTGATAAAATTATATGACAAAATTATATTTTGTTAGCATATAATTTATTACATAATTGTATATATTACATAATTACTTGTGTAACAAACGAGGTTTGTATTATTACATAGTTACTTGTGTAACTATAGAGGTCATTGACCCGCTATAGAGGTCATTGACTCGCTATGGAGATCATTGAACCATCTATAGAGGTCATTGACTCGCTGTAGAGGTCATTGACCCTCTATAGAAATCTTGCCCGCTATAGAGGTCATGACCTTCTATAGAAGTTATTGACAACTTATAGAGTTCATTGACCCGCTATAGAGGTCATTGACCGGTTTTAGAGGCGCTATAGAGGCCATTGACACGCATAGACATCATACATTGCATTCACTGTATAATTAGTTTAGAATTATGCAATTACTGGTATGTAGAATCAGCACTCAATGACGCAGTTTTAATACGACGAATTCTGTGAAAGTATGACATCAAAGACTAGAATATCACATCACATCAAGGCTATAAGATTTTTTCTACTATCATCATCCGACATTGTAAACATTCCTTACAATCTTACAGCAAGACTTGAAGTAACAGCAGAGTCTTTTTCTTCAGGGTATCAATAGAATTCAGTTTCAGTTTACAAGTTGAATTGAAAGATATTAACTCTTAATACTTTCAACACGTTATATTTAACGAATTACATGTTACAAACTTTCGCAACAAAGTATTATGAAGTATTGATGTATTTTTCAATACACAATAGCGTTTGAAGGAGATTAATTATCGCTTGTTAACTTCTAAAGTACAAGGGGCGTTCAGTAAGTAAGTCCCAAATCAATATAGCAAAAGCACTACAGCAGAGTTTTCGTATTAACTGTGATACATTAGTTCAGGACACACTGTAAGTGTTTCAGATGGCTTGTTGAGTGCG
>JAQIXG010006038.1:0-10746 GCA_034700105.1 Oconnorella tubifera
GACAAGATTGCTAGAAGAATAGATTCCTAGTACATGAGATTCATGGTAGGAGAGATTCCTAGTAGACGAGATTCCTAGTAGGCGAGATTGCTAGTAGATGAGATTCCTAGTAGACGAGATTGCTTGTAGATTAGATTCCTAGTAGATGAGATCCTTAGTTTTTGAGACTCCTAGTAGATGAGATTCAAAGTAGAGGAGATTCCTAGTAGAGAAGATTCCTTGTAGATGAGATTCCTAGTAGATAAAATACCTTAGAGATGAAATTCCTAGTATTCTACTAGCGAAATTCCTTACTAGGAATTTCGCCTACTTAGATTCCTAGTAGGTGAGATTCCTTGTAGATACGATATCCTAGTAGATGAGATTCCTAGTAGATGAGATTCCTTGTAGGCGAGATTCCTAGTAGATGAGATTCCTAGCAAATGAGATTCCCAGAAGATGAGATTCTTTGTAGAGAAGATTCCTTGTAGATGAGATTCCTAGTATATGTGATTCCTAGTAGAAGAGATTCCTAATAGACGAGATTTATATTAGGCTAGATTCCTAGTGGATGAGATTCTTAGTTTGCGAGATTCCTAGTAGATGAGATTCCCAGTATATGAGATTCCTTGTAGATGAGAGTTTTAGAAGGCGAGATTCATTGTAGATGAGATTCCTAGTAGATGAGATTAATAGTATATGAGATTCAAAGTAGGCGAATTTCCTAGCTGGTAAGATTCCTAGTAGATGAGATTCCTTGTAGATACGATAGCTTAGTAGATGAGATTCCTAGTAGATGAGATTCCTCGTAGGCGCGATTCCTAGTAGACGAGATTCCTAGTAGGCTAGCTTCCTAGTAGATGATATATCTAGTAGATGAGATTCCTAGTCGATGATATTCCTGGTTGACCAGATTCCTTGTAGTTGAGATTCCTAGTAGATGAGATTCCTAGTAGACGAGAATTATAGTTGGCGAGTTCCTTCTAGGCGAGATTCCTTTTAGGTGAGATTCTTAATGGATGGGAATCATAGTAGATGAGATTTTCAGTAGGCGAGATTCCTAGTAGATAGGATTCCATGTATATGAGATTAATAGTAGATAAGCTTCCTTGGCGATGAGATTAATAGTATATGAGATTAATAGTAGATAAGATTCCTAGTAGATGAGATTCCTAGTAGACGAGAGTCCTGGTGAACGATATTCCTAGTAAGCCAGATTCCTAGTAGACGAGATTCCTAGTAGATGAGATTCCTAGTTGATGAGATTCCTGGTAGACCGGATTCCTTGTAGTTGAAATTCGTAGTAGATGAGATTCCTTTTAGACGAGATTCCTAGTAGATGAGATTCCTAGTAGTTGATTTCCTAGTAGACGAGATTGCTAGTAGGTGACAATGCTAGTAGATGAGATTCATAGTAGGCGAGATTCCTAGTAGATGAGATTCCTAGTAGATGAGATTTCTAGTAGACGAGATTGCTAGTAGATGGGATTTCTTTTAGATGAAATTCTTAGTTGCTGAGATTCCTAGTAGATGAGATCCCAGTAGATGAGATTCCTAGTAGATAAGATTCCTTGTAGATGAGATTCCTAGTAGATAAGATTCCTTGTAGATGAGATTCCTAGTAGATGAGATTCATAGTAGGTGAAATTCCCAGTAGATAAGATTCCTAGTAGACGAGATTGCTAGTAGATGAAATTCCTAGTAGTTGAGATTCCTAGTAGATGAGACACCTAGTCGATAAGAGTCTTTGTAGATAAGATTCCTATTAAATGAGATTCCTAGTAGAAGAGATTCCTGGTAGACCGTATTCCTTGTAGTTGAGATTCGTAGTAGATGAGATTCCTTTTAGACGAGATTCCTACTAGATGAGATTCCTAGTAGTTGATTTCCTAGTAGACGAGATTCCTAGCAGGTGAGAATGCTAGTAGATGAGATTCGTCGTAGACGAGAATGATTGTAGATGAGATTCCTAGTAGATGAGATTCATATTAGGCGAGATTCCTAGTAGATGAGATTCCTAGAAGGCGAGATTGCTAGTAGATGAGATTCCTAGTAGATGAGATTCTTATTTGGTGAAGTTCTTAGTAGATGAGATTCCTAGTAGATGAGATTCCTAGTTGATACGATATCTTAGTAGATGAGATTCTCAGTAGATGAGATTCCTTGTAGGCGATATTCCTAGTAGACGAGATTCCTAGCAGTCTAGATTCCTAGTAGATGATATTTCTAGTAGATGAGATTCATAGTAGGTAGACCAGATTCTTTGTTTTTGAGTTTCGTTCAAGATGAGATTCCTAGTAGACGAGATTAATAGTAGGCGAGTTTCCTAGTAGGCGAGATTCCTTGTAGGTGAGATTCTTAATGGATGGGATTAATAGTAGATGAGATTCTTAGTAAATGAGATTCCTAGTAGGCGAAATTCCTAGTAGATAAGATTCCTAGTAGATGAGATTCCCTGTAGACGACATTCCTAGTAGATGAGATTCCTAGTAGACGAGATTGCTAGTAGATGAGATTCCTAGTAGTTGATTTCCTAGTAGACGAGATTCCTAGTAGGTGAGTTTGCTAGTCGATGAGATTCGTAGTAGAGGAGATTGATTGTAAATGAGATTCCTAGTAGGTGAGATTCTTAGTTGGTGAGATTCCTAGTAGATGAGATTCCCAGTGGATGAGATTCCTAGTAGATAAGATTCCTTGTAGATGAGATTCCTAGTAGATAAGGATCCTTGTAGATGAGATTCCTAGTATATGAGATTCCTAGTAGATGAGATTCCTAGAAGACGAGATAGATAGTAGATGAGATTCCTAGTAGATGAGATTCGTAATTTATGTGATTCCTAGTAGGTGAATTTCCTAGTAGATAAGATTCCTAGTAGATGAGATTCCGAGTAGACGAGATTAATAGTAGGTGAGATTATTAACAGATGAGATTCATAGTAGATGAGATTCCTAGTAGATGAGATTCCTTGAAGACGAGCTAGATAGTAGACAACATTCCTAGTTGATTATATTCCAAGTAGACGAAATTCCTAGTAGATGAGATTCCTAATAGTTGAGATGCCTAGTAGTTGAGATTCCTAGTAGGCGATATTAATAGTAGGCGAGATTCCTAGTAGGCGAGATTCCTTGTAGGTGAGATTATTAACAGATGAGATTCATAGTAGACGAGATTCTTAGTAGGTGTGATTCCTAGTAGACGAGATTAATAGTATTCGAGTTTCCTAGTAGGCGAGATTCCTTGTAGGTGAGATTCTTGATAGATGAGATTCATAGTAGATGATATTCTTAGTAGGTGATATTCCTAATAGACTATATTCCTAGTAGGCGAGATTGCTAGTAGATGAGATTCGTAGTAGACGAGACTGCTTGTAGTTGAGATTCCTAGTAGATGAGATTCCTAGTAGGCTAGATTCCTAGTAGATGATATTTCTAGTAGAAGAAATTCTTAGTAGACGAGAGTCCAGGTGGACGATGTTCCTAGTAAGCCAGATTCCTAGTAGAAGAGATTCCTAGTAGATGAGATTCCTAGTAGATGAGATTCCTGGTAGACCAGATTCCTTGTAGTTGAGATTCGTAGTAGAAGATATTCCTAGTAGACGAGAATAACAGTAGGCGAGTTTGCTAGTAGGAGAGATTCCTTGTAGGTGAGATTCTTAATGGATGGGATTCATAGTAGATGAGATTTTTAGTAGGCGAGGTTCCTAGTAGATTGGATTGCATGTATATGAGATTCCAGGTAGATAAGATTCTTAGTAGATGAGATTCCAAGTAGATTCCTAGATGACGAGATTCATAGTAGATCAGATTCCTAGAAGATAAGATTCCTAGTATATGAGATTCCTAGTAGGTGAGATTGCTAATAGATGAGATTCGTAGCAGACGAGATTGCTTGTAGACGATGTTCCTAGTAGATGAGATTCCTAGTAGACGAGATTCCTAGTAGATGAGATTCCTAGTAGGCGAGATTGCTAGTAGATGAGATTTCTAGTAGATGAGATTCATGGTAGGCGAGATTCCTAGTAGATGAGATTTCTAGTAGACGAGATTGCTAGTAGATGAGATTCCTTTTAGATGAGATTCTTAGTTGCTGAGATTCCTAGTAGAGAAGATTCCTTGTAGATGAGATTCCTAGTAGATAAGATTCCTTGTAGATGAGATTCCTAGTAGATGAGACTCCTAGTAGATGAGATTCTTTTTATATAAGATTCCTATTAGATGAGATTCCTGGTAGATGAGATTCCTTGTAGGCGAGATTCCGAGTAGAAGAGATTCCTAATAGGCTAGATTCCTAGTTTATGAGATTCCCAGTAGATGAGATTCCTAGTAGGCGAGATGCCTAGTAGATGAGATTCCTAGTGGGCGAGATTAATAGTTGGCGAGATTCCTAGTAGGCGAGATTCCTTGTAGGTGAGATTATTAATAGATGAGATACATAGTAGATGAGATTCTTAGAATTTGAGATTCCTAGTAGGCGAGATTGCTAGTAGATGAGATTCCTAGTAGACGAGTTTAATAGTATTCGAGATTCCTAGTAGGCGAGATTCTTGATTGATCCGTTTCATAGTAGATGATATTCTTAGTAGGTGATATTCCTAGTAGGCGAGATTGCTAGTAGATGAGATTCGTAGAAGACGAGATTGATTGTAGATGAGATTCCTAGTAGACGAGATTCATAGTAGCTGAGATTCCCAGTTGATGAGATTCCTAGTAGATAAGATTCCTTGTAGATGATATTCCTACTAGATAAGATTCCTTGTGGATGATATTCCTACTAGATAAGATTGCTTGTAGATGAGATTCCTAGTAGATAAGATTCCTAGTATATGAGATTCCTAGTAGATGGGATTCCTTTTAGGCGAGATTCCAAGTAGTCGAGATTCCTAGTAGGCTAGATTCATAGTAGATGAGATTCTTAGTAGGTGAGATTTCTAGTAGATGAGATTCTTAGTTCGCGAGATTCCTAGTAGATGAGATTCCCAGTATATGAGATTCCTAGTTGGCGAAATTCCTAGTAGGTAAGATTCCTAGTAGATGAGATTCATTGTAGATACGATATCCTAGCAGATGCGATTCCTACTAGATGAGATTCCTTGTAGGCGAGATTCCTAGTAGATGATATTCCTAGTAGATTATATTCCTAGTAAATGTGATTCCTTGTAGGCGAGATTCCGAGTAGTCGTGTCCTGGTGGACGATATTCCTAGTAAGCCAGATTACTAGTAGACGAGGTTCCTGTTAGATAAGATTCCTAGTAGATTAGATTCCTAGTAAATGTGATTCCTTGACGGCGAGATTCCGAGTAGTCGAGATTCCTAGTAGGCTAGATTCATAGTAGATGAGATTCTTGGTAGGTGAAATTCCTAGTAGACGAGATTCCTAGTAGATAAGATTCTTAGTTCGCGAGATTCCTAGTAGATGAGATTCCTAGTAGACGACATTCCTTGTAGGCGAGATTCCGAGTAGTCGAGATTCCTAGTAGGCTAGATTCATAGTAGATGAGATTCTTAGTATGTCAGATTCCTAGTAGATGAGATTCTTAGTTCGCCATATTCCTAGTAGATGATATTCCCAGTATATGAGATTCCTAGTTGGCGAAATTCCTAGTAGGTAAGATTCCTAGTAGATGAGATTCCTTGTAGATACGATATCCTAGCAGATGAGATTCCTACTAGATGAGATTCCTTGTAGGCGAGATTCCTAGTAGACGAGATTCCTAGTAGATAAGATTCCATGTAGATAAAGTTCCTAGTAGATAAGATTCCTATTAGGCTAGATTCATAGTAGATGAGATTCCTAGTAGACGAGAGTCCTGGCGGACGATATTCCTAGTAAGCCAGATTCCTGGTAGACGAGATTCCTAGTAGATGAGATTCCTAGTAGATGAGATTCCCTTTAGACCGGATTCCTTGTAGTGGAGATTCCTAGTAGATGGGATTCCTAGTAGACGAGAATAATAATAGGCGAGTTTCCTAGTAAGCGAGATTCCTTGTAGGTGAGATTCTTAATAGATGGGATTCATAGTGGATGAGATTCTTAGTTGGTGATATTGCTAGTAGATGAGATTCCTGGTAGACGAGATTAATGGTAGGCGAGATTCCTAGTAAGCGAGA
The DNA here is from genome assembly GCA_034700105.1 of Oconnorella tubifera. Classification (NCBI taxonomy): domain Eukaryota; kingdom Metazoa; phylum Annelida; class Clitellata; order Enchytraeida; family Enchytraeidae; genus Oconnorella; species Oconnorella tubifera. Next base: position 6,089 of record JAQIXG010006038.1, read on the forward strand.
TTCCTTGTAGGTGAGATTCTTAATGGATGGGATACATAGTGGATGAGATTATTAGTTGGTGAGATTCCTATTAGATGAGATTCCTAGAATAAGAGATTCATAGTAGATGAAATTTATAGTAGATGAGATTCCTAGTAGATAAGATTCCTTATAGATGAGGTTCCTAGTATATGCGATTCCTAGTAGATGAGATTCCTAGAAGACGAGATTCATAATAGATGAGATCCCTAGTAGATGAGATTCTTAGTATATGAGATTCCTAGAAGGCGAAATTCCTAGTAGATACGATTCCTAGTAGATGAGATTCCCAGTAGACGAGATGCCTAGTAGATGAGATTCCTAGTAGGCGAGATTAATAGTAGGCGAGATTCCTGGTAGGCGAGATTCCTTCTAGGTGAGATTATTAATAGATGAGATTCATAGTAGATGAGATTCTTAGAAGGTGAGATTCCTAGTAGACAAGATTCCTAGTAGGCGAGATTGCTAGTAGATGAGATTCCTAGTAGGCGAGAATAATAGTATTCGAGATTCCTAGTAGGCGAGATTCCTTGTAGGTGAGATTCCTTTTAGACCGGATTCCTTGTAGTGGAGATTCCTAGTAGATGAGATTCCTAGTAGACGAGAATAATAATAGGCAAGTTTTCTAGTAAGCGAGATTCCTTGTAGGTGAGATTCTTAATGGATGAGATTCATAGTGGATGAGATTCTTTGTTGGTGAGATTGCTAGTAGATGAGATTCCTGGTAGACGAGATTAATAGTAGGCGAGATTCCAAGTAGGCGATATTCCTTGTAGGTGAGATTCTCAATAGATGAGATTCATAGTAGATGATATTCTTTGTAGGTGATATTCTTAGTAGACGATATTCCTAGTAGGCGATATTGCTAGTAGATGAGATTCTTAGTTGGTGAGATTCCTAGTAGATGAGATTCCTAGAATAGGAGATTCATAGTAGACGAGATTCATAGTAGATGAGATTCCTAGTAGATAAGATACCTTGTAGATGAGATTCCTAGTATATGAGATTCCTAGTAGATGAGATTCCTAGAAGACGAGATTCCTAGTAGATGATTTCCTTGTAAGCTAGATTCCTAGTTTATGAGACTCCTAGTAGATGAGATTCCTAGTAGGCGAGATGCCTCGTATATGCGATTCCTTGTAGGCGAGTTTAATAGTAGGCGAGATTCCTAGTAGGAGAGATTCCTTGTAGGTGAGATTATTAATAGATAGGGTTCATAGTGGATGAGATTCTTAGTTGGTGAGATTGCTAGTAGACGAGATTCTTAGTAGGCGAGATTGCTAGTAGATGAGATTCCTGGTAGACGAGATTAATAGTAGGTGATATTCCTAGTAGACGATACTCCTAGTAGGCGAGATTGCTAGTAGATGAGATTCTTAGTTGGTAAGATTCCTATTAGATGAGATTCCTAGAATAAGAGATTCATAGTAGATGAGATTCCTAGTAGATAAGATTCCTTACAGATGAGGTTCCTAGTATATGAGATTCCTAGTAGATGAGATTCCTAGAAGACGAGATTCATAGTAGATGAGATTCCTAGTAGATGAGATTCTTAGTATATGAGATTCCTAGAAGGCGTAATTCCTAGTAGATAAGATTCCTAGTAGATTAGATTCCCAGTAGACGAGATTTCTAGTAGATGAGATTCCTAGTAGTTGATTTCCTAGTGGACGAGATTCCCAGTAGGTGAGATTGCTAGTAGATGAGATTCCTAGTAGGCGAGAATAATAGTATTCGAGATTCCTAGTAGGCGAGATACCTTGTAGGTGAGATTCTTAATAGATGAGATTCTTAGTTGATGAGATTGCTAGTAGATGAGATTCCCAGTAGATGAGATTCCTAGTAAATGAGATTCCTTGTAGATGAGATTCCTAGTATATGAGATTGCTAGATGACGAGATTCATAGTAGATGAGATTCCTAATAGATGAGATTCCTAGTATATGAGATTCCTAGCAGGTGAGATTCTTAGTAGGTGAGATTCCTAGTAGACGAGATTCCTAGTAGGCGAGATTGCTTGTAGATGAGATTCCTAGTAGGCGAGATTAGTAGTATTCGAGATTCCTAGTAGGCGAGATTCCTTGTAGGTGAGATTCTTAATAGATGAGATTCATAGTAGATGATATTCTTAGTAGGTGATATTCCTAGTAGACGATATTCCTAGTAGGCGAGATTGCTAGTAGATGAGATTCGTAGTAGACGAGATTGCTAGTTGTTGAGATTCCTAGTTGATGAGATTCCTAGTTGGTGAGATTCCTAGTAGACGAGATTCCCAGTAGATGAGATTCCTAGTAGATGAGATTCCTAGTATTCGAGATTCCTATTAGATGAGATTCCTAGTGGTTGAGATTCCTTGTATATAAGATTAATATTACGTGATATTCCGAGTAGATAAGATTCCTTGTAGGCGAGATTACGAGTAGACGAGATTCCTAGTAGGCTAGAATCCTAGTTGATTAGATTCATAGCAGATGAGATTACTAGTTGGCGAGATGCCTAGTAGATGAGATTCCTAGTACGCGAGATTAATAGTTGGCGAGATTCCTAGTAGACGAGATTCCTAGTAGGCGAGATTGCTAGTAGATGAGTTTCCTACTAGACGAGATTGCTAGTAGATGAGATTCCTAGTAGATGAGATTCTTTGTAGATAAGATTCCTATTAGATGAGATTCCTAGTAGATGAGATTGCTTGTAGGCGCGATTCCGAGTAGACGAGATTCCGAGTAGACGAGATTCTTAGTATATGAGATTCTTTGTAGATAAGATTCCTATTAGATGACATTCCTAGTAGACGAGATTCCTAGCAGGCTAGATTCCTAGTTTATGAGATTCCTAGTAGATGAGATTCCTAGTAGACGAGAGTCCTGGTCGACGATATTCCTAGTAAGCCAGATTCATAGTAGACGAGATTCCTAGTAGATGAGATTCCTAGTAGATGAGATTCCTAGTAGACCAGATTCCTTGTAGTTGAGATTCCTAGTAGATGAGATTCTTAGTTGGTGAGATTCCTAGTAGATGATATTCCCAGTAGATGAGATTCCTAGTAGATAAGATTCCTTGTAGATGAGATTCCTTGTAGATATGATTCCTATTAGGCTAGATTCCTAGTAGATGAGATTCCCAGTATATGAGATTCCTAGTAGATGAGAATTTTAGAAGACGAGATTCATAGTAGATGAGATTCCTAGTAGGCGAAATTCCTAGTAGATAGGATTCCCAGTAGATGATTTCTTAGTAGACGGGATTCCTAGTAGAAGAGATTCCTAGTAGTTGAGATTCCTTGTAGATAAGATTCCTAGTAGACCAGATTCCTAGTAGATGTGATTCCTTGTATTCGAGATTACGAGTAGACGAGATTCCTAGTAGGCTAGATTCCTAGTTGATAAGATTCCTAGTAGATGAGATTCCTAGTAGACGAGAGTCCTGGTGGACGATATTCCTAGTAAGCCAGATTCCTAGTAGACGAGATTCTTAGTATATGAGATTCCTAGTAGATGAGATTCCTTGTAGACCAGATTCCTTGTAGTTGAGATTTTTAGTAGATGAGATTCTTTGTAGATAAGATTCCTATTAGATGAGATTCCTAGTAGATGAGATTGCTTGTAGGCGCGATTCCGAGTAGACGAGATTCATAGTAGATGAGATTCTTTGTAGATAAGATTCCTATTAGATGACATTAATAGTAGATGAGATTCCTTGTAGGCGAGATTACGAGTAGACGAGATTCCTAGTAGGCTAGATTCCTAGTTTATGAGATTCCTAGTAGATGAGATTCCTAGTAGACGAGAGTCCTGGTGGACGATATTCCTAGTAAGCCAGATTCCTAGTAGACGAGATTCTTAGTATATGAGATTCCTAGTAGATGAGATTCCTTGTAGACCAGATTCCTTGTAGTTGAGATTTTTAGTAGATGAGAATCTTAGTTGGTGATATTCCTAGTAGAGGAAATTCACAGTAGATGAGATTCCTAGTAAATAAGATTCCTATGAGGATAGATTCCTTTAAGATGAGATTCCCAGTATATGAGATTCCTAGTAGATGAGAGTTTTAGAAGACGAGATTCATAGTAGATGAGATTCCCAGTAGATGATTGCCTAGTAGACAGGATGCCTAGTATTTGAGATTGCTAGTAGATGAGATTCGTAATAGACTAGATTGATTGTAGATGAGATTCCTAGTAGATGAGATTGCTAGTAGATGAGAGTCCTAGTAGGTGAAATTCCCAGTAGATGAGATTCCTAGTAGATAAGATTCCTTGTAGATGAGATTCCTAGTAGATAAGATTCCTATTAGGCTAGATTCATAGTAGATGAGATTCATAGTAGATGAGATTCCTAGTACATGAGATTCCTAGTAGGCGAAATTTCTAGTAGGTAAGATTCCTAGTAGACGAGATTCCTAGTAGGCTTGATTCCTAGTAGATGATATTTCTAGTAGATGAGATTCCTAGTAGACGAGAGTCCTCGCGGACGATATTTTTAGTAAGCCAGATTCCTAGTAGAGGAGATTCCTAGTAGATGAGATTCCTAGTAGATGAGATTCCTAGTAGGCGAGATTAATAGTTGGCGAGATTCCTAGTAGACGAGATTCCTAGTAGGCGAGATTGCTAGTAGATGAGTTTCCTACTAGACGAGATTGCTA
>JAQIXG010006039.1:0-10745 GCA_034700105.1 Oconnorella tubifera
ATAAACTTAAAAATTTAAATTTAACCAAGCTCTATAATAAAGCAGTTTCGGAATTTTGTGATATTTTGTCAAATAATTTGATGATTGTTTTTCATAAAATGAGTCATTTTATGAGCAGAGTATCTATAGATAAAGTAGCTAACTAAATTAGCCTCTGTCTGTTCTTATCTCAGCCTACAGTCTCATTCTTTCTGCCGATACGTGTGCGTTCATGAAATTTTGTGTCAAATCAGTGCAAGCCTCTTGCACATCAGTTTTCATTCACATGTGAGTTGTATCCATGATATATAAGCTTATAATATTTTGAAGGGATTGACTCATGATCCTGGTTATCCAAATAATTAATATTGACAAATATTTCAGGATTATTTACTTCTTGTAATGACGCAATTGCTAAACTTGTACAATCTTGAAAATACTAGCTTGGTTAAATTGAAATTTTCATAAAAACTTCAGAACTTTTGTACGAATTAAGTCAAAGTGAAATTTTATATGTAGATATAAAATTTCTTCATACAAATTAACAAAAGTTTGACAAAAATTGTTTATTTTTGGTTCAGTTATCCCAAAGTCGCTAGGGGGTTATTTTTTGGCGTACCCTGTATTTAGTTTTTGCTATTGAAATTTTTTCTATTTTGTTATAAGAATGTTCGATAGACATTGACTTCCTTCTTATAAGAGACGTCGACAGAGTTCATATTTCGTCTTATTGTACTGGCTTATTGTGTCTAAACATACTCAAATTTACAAATATATTACGAGTTTGTATCGATATTACTGTAGTATATAGCAAATAAGGCAGAGAACTCGCGTCACCCAGAATTACAAAGAATATCTTCCAACATTTATAGCGCTTATTATTGACATAGTTGACAAAATATCTCATGCCTTTCTTCGTCGTGTTTGATTTTTACTTTCGAATACAGTTATAATTTCGATTTCAATTTCTTTCTAACCTCCATTGCGAAAGTTTCAAAATGATGATATTTATGATTTTGCAGTGTAGAATTGTTTCTGTCGTCGCAAAGAAGTGACGTAATTTTTTATATAAAACCGCCCGATACATTGCTGTTAAAAATATCAGAAATCACACAACATAATGAGTACGCAAAACTCTTTTTGTGTGTTATATCAGAAGTTATTTCTTGGAATAAAAAATCAATGAAAAGTCTTGAAAAAGCTTACACATCAATTTTTGAAAAAATATTTCCTACGTTTCATATGAAAATTGTTGAGCAATGTCAATATTTGATGGGTTATCTTCCGTTGCATTTATTAATTGATAAACGAAAATTACATTTTTTGTCTAATTTTAAATTTACATGTAACGAACAATAATTAAATTGTTTAAATGTAATTGCATAATATTCATAATAATTATAATATACATTTAAATAATAAAAATATTGTTTTAAACTACAATAGAATTATATGGTCATGTTTTGAAACTGTGCAAAGTTCATAATATGATATTTTATTGTTTTTGAAATATTTAATGTAGTTTATTTTATTTTCATTTTCCAGTTCTATGTGAACTATTTACTTATTTTCTTTCTCTAACTAGTTTGCATAACCTGTTTGCTTGATATAATTAATGTGAATTAAATGTGACATATGTATAATAGTAACCAAATATAATAACAACAATACAAACAACACAACCAAATAAAAACCTTACTATAATGACATATAATTAAATCAACAACAAAAAATTATCCTTTAGCACCATTTTTATTTAACTAATACACTTTTTGAAACTTCATCTGATTTTCAATAGTTAAATAACTTTTTGATGAAATAGTCCTTGATATGAATCGACCTTTAATGAACAGCCCGCATAGCTATTCCTGATATAGTGGTGCATCGTTTCTATGGCCATCGCTTATAACAGCAGTTTTCATTATCCTAATTAAAGGCCGGTCCACATTGACTGACATTTTGCACGAGCCCTGGTCAAATTTTCACGTGTGCACATTTGTGCAAGAAAACGACACTTCAACGACATTCCAGCGCCATTTTTCATGCGTGAAATATGTCATTGGAGTGGCGTTGGACTGTCTTTCTCGTGTCGGCCAACTGTCGGCTGACACGAGGAGACACTCCAACGACACTCAAACGCCATTCAAATGCCACTCCGACGACGTGTTTCACACATGCAAAAAATGTCAAAAAATGTCAGGACTGTTGTTGGAGTGTCGTTGGACTGTCGGCAGACAGTCCTATGTGCATACATAAGCACGCGTGAAAATTTTGTGAGGAGCTTGTGCAGAATGTCGGCCAATATGGACTGGCCTTTACTTTAAACACAATTTCTTTTGTTTCTTTATTTCAGCCGATACTGAGAGTACTATCAGAACGCCGCATCAACTGTATTTCGAGATTTGGGACTTTTTAGGAAATCTGGTATATCAGTTTTATGTATTTCTATAATTATCATTTTCGAACAATAATTAATTTAAATAAATTTTAAAAATCAGAAGAAATTTCGCTATATCATGTATATGCAGTATAATTACAGTTGATTGCAAGCAATTATATTACTATTAGGTTTTTTGGTTGCAGTACTGCCCTATTTGAGGGGAGCTGCGATCATCTTACAAACTTTTAGAGCCTTTAGCTATGTCGATACCTTGAAACCAATCTTAACCCACTGATCTTTAATGAAAGATAAAATTTACTTGATTTCAATAACAATTTAACCCTCAAACTGTATCGTAATTTTACATCTTGTAACTTGTGTAATTCGTTTACACCCTCAGGCGTTCAGTAGTGAAAAAATATTATTCTCTGATTTTATTTAAAATAATACAAGCTAAACAGTTCTTGTGACATTTTTTTTTAACATATTTTTAAAGTTGCAAATTTTATTTCTACAAGCTTTAGGAATATCGTTCCTAATTAATTTGGAATATTGTGCCTTACAAGACTGTAACTTTATTGTATAATAACATATCGATCGGACTTCAGGTGCTGATACTTGGGAAGGAAATAAATGGATTGGCTGCGGTTTTGTTAAAAACGCAGATGATCAAGGTTTTCCATGCTTGACAAAATATCCCTGCATGAAATTTCCCGGGACAAAGTTTTTGTACAAAATATGTCAAAAAACTGTCCAAGCAATTTGCTGTTTGGTATTCCGCATTTGCTACCTCACACCGGTTAGTCCCATAGCGATTGGGTTAAGACATTGGGTTCTTGGGGGGCGTTGGGTCTCGCGTTCGAGAATGATTCCGAAAAACGGATCTCTATCCTTTCAGGAGATCCTTTCTGAAACAATGCCTTGCATTTGCTGGGAACCTTTGGGACAGTTTCCCCAAGACACTCTTTAATTTTTGAATTGTTAATGTTTTAACTTTTGTTAACTGAATTTTTATTAGTAATACTTGTTCAAACTAATAACTTTATTTATATAAACATTATTACATTTATATTGCTTTTATTACGTTATTAAATGGTTTAACATATAGATCCTTATTCGCCACATACGAGCAGTTAACAAACAAAATAATAAAATAGAAATAATCAATGGTATCAGAATGAAACAAATAATAACAGTTAATAATGAAACAAGTAAAACAAATATTCATAACAAAACATTGCTAAGGTTAAGACTATATATATATACTTTTTGTATAGGGAAATTTATCCTGCGATATTTTGTTTGAGGACATTTTGTCCAGGAATAGTTTGTCCATGGACAAAATTCAGGTATATTTTGTTCAGGAACACTTTGTTCCTGAACACAGTGTTATTACTAGGTTTATCAACACCAGATTTTCTTTTATCAATAACACCGATTTCCATGTAAACAAATTGGAGTAAACCAAGATTACCAAAGTATGTATAGCCAGGGGAATAAGCCACGCTCACCAGTCCCTATAAACGTGGAATTGTAGTAATTTTGCCAGAAAGTGACGGAAGCGGGGTGGCATTTATGTTCTAGGAATACCATTCACAGGTATTCCTAGAACATAAATGGTTAACAGCTTTGGGAGAGAGCATATAATATTATTAAGTTATGTTTGAGCGAATGGTACTTGATAGTAAGTTAATTCAGGAGACTAGGTTTGTATATTCAGATATAGATTATATCAAATGCTGGATGTAACGGTGACGTAGGTTAGGGTTGGATAAGGATTATGATGGGTGGTTTTAAGATTTAGATAAGATTTAGTAGATAAGATTTAGTAAGTCATTCAGAATAGTAATAATCAGGGAATAATCAGAGTTGTTATCTTGATTGATCCAAATATCTCGATAGATGATAGTTTGTATGCGATTATTGTTGAATATTCATTGACGTAAGTAATTCCTGATATTCTATAATTATCGCTAGTAATTTCTTGTTATTCAACGCAACACATTTTCATTGGCAGGTAGTATAATTTTCACATTTCATATTTCATTATAACAACTCCTAATCGTAGATAAATAATTTCCAACATCAGAACTTCATCAGAAGGGCAGAATTGAAGATTTAGAATCCCAGATTAAAGTATAATAAAGTATTATAGATATATTAGATAACTTTAGCAATCTACCAACTCTCATAAACATTAATATTCTACAATACCTCTAGCACGTTGAACAAACACCTCTCTCACATGCGATTATTGCGATTATTAATGAATTAATAATTATGTATTAATAATTATAATTATAATATAATGTATTAATAATTGCGATTAATACCAGGACAATTACATCTCGCATATAATACAATCATGATATAACACACCAAGAAGCCCACAATGATATCTTGAAAAAAATTACTATTAATAAACATCACCCGTTATGTCATGAGCTGCTGAATCTTATAAAGCATACACCCAGTTGCGTACATTAATTTTTATATCAAGTGGAAATCCCAATTCTATATAGTATACAGTAAAATAGTAAACAAATGGTAAAGATCGACCCAGACATACATCCATGCATGTATGTCTGGGCGCATGAGCTGTTAGCAAGCTCACGTCTCGCTGACTACGGCATAATGAGGTGGGGTAGTCACTTCTCTTCCTCGCCGCCTCACCTTTCCACCGACTAAATAGTCAGTGTACTCATTTTAAATTGAGTCAACTCAGAAGCGGCCAGTTAGGAGATTGTGAGAAAAACTCACCAGTAACCTCACCTCAACAGTAACATAGTAATGCAATATATAAACACATATAATATACGTAGGTAATATTCTGATACTATGATACGCAGCTTTAAATACTATTATTAAAAGTGAGTATAAACTCCATTAATTCTTATTAATTCTAATTGTAATTTTTGTTGATTTTTCAATCTTTAATGCATTCTTATTTCAGATAAAACTTCGGAAAAAAATTGTGTAAAAGCGTTAAATTGTATGATTTAAATCTGTTTTAGAATTACCAAGGGCTTAATCACATTTTCTATACTTCACGAAGTTTGTACATTATTGTATTCAATCCTATGGATAAATGGAGCTGTGACAAATTGCCTAGTCAAATTCAAGCAATACAACATAAAGTAATCACGTTTGTTCTTTTTTCACTTATTAACGCTTATAAATTGTAAGAGGATCATTGATCATGAAATTAATTTAACTGTTAATTGCTTCTTTGATTTTTTTTTTATCATTATTAATATTATAGTAGACCAACTTCGATAATTATAATATATTTGACCGTGCTTGCTAGAGATTCATTGAGCATTACAATTATTGAACATCAGTTTCAAAGGATGTTCAATGATATAATTTAACAATAATAATTTTTTATTGAACATCATGAATTTTCGATTGAGCATTGCATTTATATTAATTTTGTAATGTCATCTATTTAACTATCGTGGTATCAAATGATTGTAATTCATTATATAACAAAACATAATATATTATAGGCCTACTGTAAATGTCTATCATTGTTAGTAGTCATTATTTCGATGCTTGTAAGTATTTTCCAGTACTATTTTGCAGTTGTTCTCATACTTGAATTAATAGAAGTTTTTGCTCACATTTTAAGCCTAATTTATCATTTTCTTTTCGGAATAAATATTGCTATTATTGCTAATATAGATATATTCTCAAAAATTAATAAATGTCCTTTTAGTATATCATTTGTAATACTGTTGTCAAAGTGGGTCTAATATTATTATAATGGGACCCTAATTATAGTGATCAAAAAACTATGATAATTAAAAAGCAACGAATTATCAGTTCAATCAATTTAATGATTAACGATTCTCTTTATTAAACACTAAAACTTATTTATGTTACTCACAAATCAATTTTCTCAGTGAAATATAATTTTACAAAATTTAATATTAGATTTTGTAATTGATATTTCTTTATTGATAAATTTTGTATTTTTTAAATTTTAATTTAAAAGCACCAAATTTTAATAATCCACTAGTTCTCTAGAATAGTGTAGATGATGGTCTGGATATAACGCTGACCGTAATGAGAAAAGATTATAAACTATTGATAACCATTCAAAACGTTTTGAAGTAGGCTTAATGAAAGAACAAAATTTACATTCACATGACGTCATATAAAATTGTTATATTTTTCTCCCTCTTCCCAGCCACCCTCCCTCGCCGTCATTTTGACGGGTCACAACTAGTTATATAATAATAGAGTAAGCCTACATGATTTAACTATATACTGTAAACATTGTATAAACTTCGAGATCATTGATCACTGTTCTGTATTTTTTTGTATTTCAATCTACCACAAATTTAATTATATATATAATGAAATAAAATTGTATGTTAACTAATAGCATTTAAATTATATATTTTAATTATACATTTACAGTGTACATTATTGCACAGTATATTGCGATACAGTGTACAGACAATTGGCTTCATGTCAACTCGCCTGCTGGGAATCTCGCCTACTACGATCTCGCCAGCGGAATCTCGCCTATTAGGGATCTCGCTTACTGGGTAACTTGCCTACTAAGGATGTCGCCTGTTGAGAAAATTATATGTACGACGATTGCAGATTTTCGAATCGGGTTTATGGGCAGGAAATTTAACCATAAAAATTATTTAACAAAATAAAATATAACAGAAGTTGCTTAACTCGAACTTATAAAATTACTAGATCATATAACATAATTTAGTCAGAATTTTATAAGAAATTACTTGACCCCCAGATATTTGGTCGGCTTCAAGGCAACTCGCCTACTGGGGATCTTGCATACGAAATCTTGATTACTGATAAAACTATATGTACGATGATTACATATTTTCGAATCGGGTTTGTGAGCAGAAAATTTGACCATAAAATATTATTTAACAAAATAAAATATAGCAAAAGTAGCAAAACTGTAATTAATAAAATTAATTAAACTCACAACTTAATTTACAAAAAATTATAAATAATATAACATAAATCATAATATTATAAGAAATTAAACATATTATGGATAAAATAGAATAGAATTTTGCAGAAATCCATCTAATTGCAATTTTTTGCAGCTCGGGACACTCTCTCCCTCTGCCCCCTCCTAGTTACGCCCAATGCCCCCCCTGCTGAAAGCAAGCAAAGAGTAACTAGATCTATAATACTTAACAATATTCACTTTCTTAAAATATTATACGTTATATTTACACAATTTCCTTTCATTAATTTCAGTTTTTAGACTATATGAGTGTATTGTAATCATTATCAGAGATTAAAAATACATACAATTTATGACAAACTTTGTATTTAATAGTTTCGGTATAATTTTGATTGTTAAGTTTGCATGTTACTTTTGCAGACACCCGGTAGCACGGTAATTTTAGTAGGAACACATTTGGATAAATTAGGAGCAGCATGTACAAGTGAAAAATGTTCTGAAAGTCATTTCAAAGGAATTAGAAGAACAGATAGTCAGCTAAACAATATGTTGGGCGATATAATGTACAGCATAAAGGATGCAGAAGGCAAAGCTATAGAGAACATTCGATCGGAACTCAACTTTCTCAGGTATTGATTGTCATAATATTTAATACAAATTCTTGCTAAAATTAGATATTTTAATTAAATATCCTGATATTGTTTAAAACATATCATAAGATGAATAGACTTTATAAGAGGAAAAATTCGATGAATGTAAAGTTAAACAATTATATTGTGACGCCACTAAAACTAATAATCATAAATAATAGGATTAGATTTCAGTTTGCTGTAAATTTGTTTTAGTAAATCTTGGTTTAATACAGATAAATTAAATTACGTTGGGCAATTATAACTTAAAGTCGTGAAAGTCCACGACATTGAGTTTTAATTACTAAACGTTTAAGCGAAGAGAGTAACGATTTACTATCGAGTTATGGTAAGTCTATCCTCGTTATAACCCTACTAAGATGAAAATTACTTTGAATCATAACAAGATCAATAATAACTTGATTTTTTTTATGACTGACATTATTCTGATATTTAGGCAGCTAGGACCAGAACCAAAGACACATTCTCGGATAAAGCAATTACAGTTTTTACTTGATCATAGACCCAAGCTGCCTCAATCAGCACATGATATTCATCTTGTCAGCTGTCACAATACGACGGTAAGCATTCAGAAAATTAGTTATTTATAAAATTAGCAAAGATATCACTCCAAGATGATTTAAAACTTTGGACCTGCAGACTGCACAGGTCGTTCGTGTAGAAAGCAGGAAGATGACCGTTGAGGCGAAAACAGTTCTTTATTCCTGAATCTATATATAAAAATACTGTATACTAGTGCTGAGACTCGTCGGTCCACGATCGTAAAAGTATGTGAGTTGCATTGCTGTAAATATTGTCGTATTGTCAAGAAGTATGTGTTGTTTTTAACAAACAATTTCTTACATATCTCAGTATTTAGTGACAATTTTTCAGGAATATTTTGTCAGCTAAAAAGTTTTTAACTATAAAACATCTGGGGTGTGTTTACACCCTAGGTTACCAAAGTAAGTTGTAAAATTAGAATACTGTTTAAAAGTTAAAGAATAGGATTATATATATTGTGTAGTTCTGCATCCTATCTATGGAACAGTTGGTATAACTTTACTCATAATTTTAATTATACTTATGCATTGTATTTCAATTGAGTGTCTATTTAAACTAAATCTTTATGAATATATTGGTCTTTTATGTAGTTTTTTTATATATTGTACTTGATTGGCATTTCGATACTTGCTTGATTATGATTCTTTTTTACTTATTGCACGTAATTCATTTGTCTAGCTGTGCACTTTGCGTAGTTATATTTTGTACTTATTTATATATATGTTATCTGCCTAGGGTGCGAATACAAAATTTATATATAGTTTTGTTATGTTAATTGTAAAGAATATGATTATAATAATGTGTAGTTCGGCATCCCATAGTTTGTTAAGTTATTGATCGCAATATGATTACTGGGTCTTGCGATCGAGTGAATCTGGCGATCGAAAGAGTCTGGCAGTCGTGAGATATAAGGGAGTCTGGCAGTCGTGAGATATAAGGGAGTCTGGCGGTGAGGGGTGCTAGGGTTCCGGGGTCCAGGGTTTGATTATATAAGAAGAAAACGTTAGCATTAGTGAACTTTTGCAGCATCGGGATAATCTATCCGTTATTATGTCGAAATTGTTATTCAAATTATTTGTGCTATTTAAGTTTTGATTTATTAGCTTTATTTAATAATTATTTTAATTAACTCAATATGCAATAGTTAAATATACAGAAGTTCAAAATGCAATCGTTCAATAATAATGAATTATATATAATATACAATACACAGAATGTTAATAGTTTGAACAATCTTGGCAAATAAAACTGTTGACAAAAGCTCAAACAATTAAAAACAAAAAAGTTAAAAAGTGTCTTGGGAAACTACATTGGCTCTCTGAAGTGCGCGCAGAATGACATCGTTGAGCAAATTGTGACGCAGGTGACGACCAGCACTGCGTTTTCAGGTCAAACCATGCTGACCCAACTTGTCAACTGATGCACCACAGCAGGACTTACGATGCAATACCAATGGAGCCCCGGGAGTCAAAGGCCCACAGCAACTCTCAGCGAACTGAGTTATTTGTGCTAGTCTTTAGTTCGTTTTTTAAATTAATAAACTAATTAGAACATTTATTTAAACTTCACATATTTAATCGACGTTTGCTGCATGTGTTGTTTAACTGTATTAAAGAAGATTGTGCTGCTGCTCTTGTTTTGCGTCTTTATTGAACAATAATTACAGACTTAATAAAGATCAACCAAATTATCAGACCATCATCTATCATCCAGATTTCGTCTGTACCAATCTTCACGCCTCCTGCACTAGGCATACTTGAGTCTACTAACAGTAATTCCTAATTGAAGTTAAAGTCTTGTAACAAAAATGCATCTGTCGATCCCATTTAACAGTGTACATTCATCTATTCATCGTATGAACAGGGCCGGATGAACACATATGGAGACCTGGTGCCTAACTTATTCGTAGGCCCCCCCATAATCCCCATCCCCCACCCCTGACCCCACCCACTTACACTTATAATAGTAATAGTATATTATTACCATATGTTTTAAAACCTTAATACAATATTCATAGGTGGATCATGTTTTCAGAGAATCGTACTGCAGCACAGTTTTTACTTTTTACTCTACAGTATACATTCATACAGTATAGTTCATGACACTTCATATACAAAGTAATTAGGTTATAGGCTTATAGCCCAACGTCAGGAAAGTTACTTATAATGAGTTGCGCGAAGCTAGAGTTGAGTTCAACTCTAGAAAATCAGACTTAACCCACGATTTCAGCTCAACT
>JAQIXG010006040.1:0-10743 GCA_034700105.1 Oconnorella tubifera
CGTTTTCTCTTTAAGAGTGCGTTTGTAAGCAGTCCAAAACGTTTTCTCTTTAAGAGTGCGTTTGTAAGCAGTCCAAAGCGTTTTCTCTTTACGAGTGCGTTTGTAAGCAGTATGCCTGCATCTAAAATTCTCGCTTCTCGTATTATTTGCTTCTTTTGAAAATCATCAGTTGCAGCGGCAGCTTGTGCATTAGTGCATATAGTAGCAATTTAAGGTCATGATAAGTAAGCAATATAATTATTTAGCATTATAATCATTTGGCTTTACAATCATTTGGCATTAGCAATTTAATGATTCTCATATATACATATGTTAATCTACAGAATAAACGATAATAAATGTTGAAGACATTTGCAAGACTTCTTTGCATTCAAAAATATTCTCATGAATATAATGTAAATTAATAAGATTTGATAAAATAATTCAAAATTAAACAGACTCTGTTATAAGACTAAACTGTATACATTGTAATACTTGTGGATATAATCTTTTTACAGTCAACGGGTTAATTTAACTTCTTGTATAGTTAATGGGTTAATGTAACTTCTTATATAGTCAACGGGTTAATTTAACTTCTTGTATAGTTAACGGGTTAATATAACTGCATTAGCAATAGTAAATTCTCAATTAATTGCAATTAGTATAGAACTTTAACTTAGTTGCAAACATGTACAAGATTTTCTACATGCCTTGTTATACACAAACATATAACACAAATTGTATTAAATTGTGTTATACCTCTCATAAAGGGTGAATGATTTTGAGGAGGAGGGGGGGGGGGTAGATCCGGCACTACACACAGCATTAGTTACAAATATTAAAATAACTGTCTAATTCTGGAATACATTCAAGTATAGAAGAACTTATAATTGACAGTGAAAATCAACTGAAATGAGAAACAATGATATTGTAAACAAGTAAATAGTCATTCAAAAGCAAAATCACTCAAAGTGATCAGTATAGGATAAGCATATTTTGTAATAAGAATTAAATACAGAGAAAGTATAGCAATTTGACATGTAAAGTTGTGTAACAATTTAAAATTAAATAAAATAAATATATGCTAATCAGAAAACTGTGACCATGTTACAAAATTTAATGTGCAAAGTAATAAATGGATTGTAATAGTGCAAAAAATAAAAAAGAAAGAATGAAGCAAACCTATACACAAGCAAACTGTAATAATTAACTTAAATTCAAAATGCAAAGCAATTCAAAAGAAAACAATTTCATTAAACCAATAAGGATATCATCTCAACAAATATTCAATCAATAAAATCAAAGCACTCGGTGTACTAATAAGATACGGCCATGGTTATAAATAACATCCGATCTGATATATAGTCAATCAATTTACTCTTATCATCTTGTAATCATAATTACAATCTCACATTTATAACAATGTAAATACATTGTTAATTACTTTATCATCTTGCTTGATTCACTAATTAAAAGATTAAAATCTATCACTGGTTCAACATTAACCCTGACCCTAAAAAATCAATGAAAATTTTCATCCACTATAATTTATCAGAGTCATTTTAAATTAATTAAAGCAGAAGTGATATGACGTACTAGAGACTTTTACATTGACATGAACATATCACCAAAGCAAATATGACGTCGTCAATTACAGTGAAATGATTTCAAAAATTAAGAACATTCACTTGAACACTCATTAAAACTAATCAATAAAAACTTTATTTTAGCAAATGTAAAAGAACTTGGCATGTTGTAGCAAACAAATGTACAAGCAAACAAATTTGTTGTGGTGCAAACAAAACTCAATATGTTACTAACTGAGAATTGAGTAAAACCAGGCATCAAACAAGTTAACAACGCAACCTGTATGCGTGCGTGACTGTATGCGCGTATGTGTGTATGCGTGTGTGTGTGTATGCAAGAGACAGCAGTCAGTGAAAAAAAATGCACTTCTATAATGATGTACCTCTATTAGCCTGTTGCTGCTGTTGTCTGAGAAGTTTATTCAAATCAGGACCAGCTGGTTGTTGTGAAGTGAAGGAAGGAGACTTACTGGCAGGCGACTGCCTTGGGTCTGTGAGTAGTCATTACACTTACTTACTGCATAGTCAGATAGTAGAGAAAGAAAATCTCTCTTAACTGAGAGCAACTCGCTTACAGGAAATCTCACTTAATTGAGAGCAACTCGCTAACAGGAAATCTCTCTTAACTGAGAGCAACTCCCTTACAGCAAATCACTCTTAACTGAGAGCAACTCGCTTACAGGAAATCTCTCTTAATTGAGAGCAACTCGCTTACATGAAATCTCTCTTAACTGAGAGCAAATCGCTTACAGGAAATCTCACTTAACTGAGAGCAACTCGCTTACAGGAAATCTCTCTTAACTGAGAGAAACTGGCTTACAGGAAATCTCTCTTAATTGAGAGCAACTCGCTTACAGGAAATCTCTCTTAACTGAGAGCAACTCGCTTACAGAAAATCTCTCTTAACTGAGAGCAACTCGCTTACAGAAGATCTCTCTTAATTGAGAGCAACTCGCTTACAGAAGATCTCTCTTAATTGAGAGCAACTTGCCTACAGAAAATTTCTCTTAACTGCGAGCAACTCGCTTACAGGAAATCTCTCTTAACTGAGAGCAACTGCTTACAGGAAATCTCTCTTAACTGAGAGCAACTCGCTTATAGGAAATCTCTCGTAACTGAGAGCAACTCACTTACAGGAAATCTCTTTTAATTGAGAGCAACTCGCTTACAGGAAATCTCACTTAACTGAGTACAATTCTCTACCTTTAATGTCTTATCAATAAAAATTCAATGATTTTAATATAAAAGTTTAAGTATGAAATACTTAGTACTGGCAAAGCTGAGATAAAGAAACTGTCTATGAAATTGACTCTCAATCAACCTCTTACATTAACTATGAGAGTTTGACTGCAAGTCTAAACTTTGTAGCCATCACAAAAGCTTTTTAAACAATAATAAGTTAACTTCATACTTCGGCTATACTGTAACTAAATATCACAGACATTGCTAAATAACATTTATATTAATTTATATATGAAAAATACTTAATGTAAAATAAACCGCTGGATATTATTCAAAGTATATTAAAAGATAAGAGAATTATAATAAAAATAATTTACCAGATATATGCAGTTGATTGAAGTCAGGAGGTGGAGGATAGTCAGGCGGCATAGGATAACCATCATCTCTACCCACAGTGACAGCCTTACGTACTGCACCAACTGCATCTATCAACTTTTGTAGCAATATAACAACAACAACACTGTAATAATAATGTCTTAGAGCCTGTTAGTTAAAGTAAAATAATTACTGAGTCTATCAGTAAGTATTGCTTAGAACAGCTCACCTTACTTGTGTTAAATCACTGATTGACACATAAATTAATATGAAGCTAAATGAAAATTCCCTACTGAATGCATATATATGACATTATAATAAAGTATGATTTCTACTGACACCATTCAGAATATTTATGTGAACAGAGTGTATATGAATGAGTAGATTGAATGAACACCTGCTGATTAGCATTCCTCCATCTACCCACAGCTGTGGGGTCTCTTGGATTCTGAGCCAAACCTTTAGCATTCTGTACCATAGGCGCTATTGCTAGAGTAAATACATTACACAGAAGTAGTCAAGTAAAACAAACTGCCAGCAGCATATAACATAAATAATAATAATATCATAATTAATACCAAAACACTTAATGATCAAAATGAGGTTAGTTTACTCTCATTAACACAATACAGATACAATCAAAATAATGATAACATATGTGCAATGAAAAAAAGACGATAGACAGAATGTCACAGAAATGAATGCTAGATAACATAGCTCTCAGCATCAACAATATATAGTCGAGTCTCCAATCAATATTATATTATATATTCAAAAAATGATTATATATAAATATAACTCGCTATTTTAAGCCAATAGTCAAACTTTTCAAACTAACAACAAGCTCTTTCAGAAGTTTTGATAAAAAAAATAATACTTCAAGAAGCAAGACTTACTATTGCGCAATCTATTGACCGTATCATTGACTCGTGCAACGTACTGAGGATCTTCACTATTGTCCGCTTCTTGTTGAGCAACTTGTAGAATGCGATGAGCTCTGCGTGCTATACTTGATGTATTGTTTACTATACCAGGTGCATCTCCATTAGCCACTGCTTGCTCTGTACGATCTGTGTCTCTTAGTATACCTTCCTCTGAATTTATAACACATGACACTTCGTCAATGTAGCTCTGATTTTGTGTATCACACTCATTACAAAATCTTATTTAGCCTATTATTCAAAAGGACTTATGTCGGGTTTCAGGAAGCCTGTTTAACTACAAAAACTAATTTTAGCTATATACTGTTTAAAATGTGCAAAAATCCTTTGGTTTGAATGGCCCTTTGCACTTACAGATTGGACCTTATACTTAGTGTCATATGTTTTTAATGATGTCGTGCTACTGAAACAAAATTATTGTGTAATTTAACCTAATCTTACCAAATCGCTACATATGTCTGGATTATATACACGCTTCCTGGAACCCGACATTAAATTTAAAACTTCTCTATTACACTACTTACTAAGTAAATCTATTGGTACAGTGTACCAGTTGTATCTGGATAGAACGATTCAAGTAAAACAAGAAAGTTATGAATGTACCATTTGCTCGAATGAATGCAGCAGTATCAATGGCCGAGTCCAGCATGCTTCTTAACTTCTCCATATTATCCATCCACTGTTTCTTAATCAATTCAAAATGTTCCACTGACGCCTGATTGTCAGGATTTACCAGCACAATGCGAGCTGCCTTGACTACATGAGGAATCAAATCTTCTGCCTAATCATTATCACAACAGATTTATAAAACACATTATGCCAAATATCATTTATGACTAAAATTACCAGTTATATATTTCTATTATTTGACTGACAAATCTGTGTAAATGCAGATACTAAGTGAAAAGTGATCACTTGACTATTAATGCAATAAATAATTTTTCTTTCAAAATGACTGGATAAGCGCTTCAATGTACGTTTTCATAAAAGATTAAATTTGTACAACATTAGAAAGATAACTATAGCAACAAGACTAAGAAGAAAAAGCACATGACAGAAAGCCTCGTAGAAAATCTCTTTCTTGAGGATATCAAATTATGCCATATTAAAGACACTTCAAATATTACTCATGTTGCTGACTTACTCTTTGCGCTGCAGTATTAATTCCCTCGACAGTGCGCCTGTCATTACAACCCCCTGACTGAGCCAACATGCGAGCAGTGCCTGCTAGCTTACTGGCATGGGCTGCAAAGTTCTCAGCTCTGTCTTCAAATATTGGTTCTCTATTAGGTGTACCTTAATATACAACAATTACTATATCAATAATATATCAAATTACATATTTATATCAACTAATATATCAATCATTACTCTTTGTTACAAAAACACTCAAATGATTCTGAAAGTTAATAACCAGAAATATAAAGCATACAAACTGTCTCTCCGCCGGTCCGCGGAGCTTTGATCACCGGTCCGCCGAAATGTTTTGAAGAGAATTAATTTTATTATCAACAATAATTAATTTTAAATCATGTTAATTCATTTGTAAACAAAATTTTTAAGAATGTATGCTAAAATCAGCTACAGATTAAAAATAAATCAAATTTTTACTTCGGCAGCTATCATCTCGTATCATGTATCTATCATTCAACTTAAAATTCATGACAGTAATTATCTAAACAAAATTCCTAAGAATAAGCTTATTGAACTGTTAAATGAATAAGTCTTGAACACACTCTTTGAGAATTGTGAATCGTTAGCTTTATTTTGGATTAGTATTCGTCAAGAATATCCTAAACTAACTGAAATCGCATTGAACTCTTTGACTCCTTTTGCGCAACATACAGACGTGAAACCGTTTTGTCTTCAATGACAATAATTAAAAATAAAACAAAAATCATTTAAATGCCCGCAGTTCACTACAAATCGCTCTATCCTCATAGAGCCTCGCATTGATTTACTTGCTAAAAATAAGCAAGCTCAGGTCTCTCATTGACTGTTAATTTTCAATGATCAATGATCATTATTAGAGATTATAGAATAGAAATCAACAAGTATCTTTAAATTCACAATTAAGTGCTATGCTTAGCTTTTATTACGGTACTACTAAGTCTCAGATTGTAAGGACCTAAAATTACTCAATATCTTGCTAACTAAATTTATTTGTTATTCTGCGAATTTTGATGGGTGGTCCGCAATGACCGACAGAAAGTTACTGCTGGTCCCTGAGATTGAAAAGGTTAAGAACCACTGCTCTAGAATATCTAAACTGTTGTAACCTGGTGTAACCTTTTTATTCTATCTCAATATAGTAAATAATTTATTAGTAACTATGTTTATTTTTAGATAATATATATAAAAAAACTTATAAATTAACTACAGACCAAATGGAGCAAGAGCAGCATCAGACATCATTTTAAGAGGAGTAGAAATGTCCATAAAGTCATCAGCAACCTGTACACATGACCACAACATTTATCGAATGCATTAAAACTTATCATTTGATTTCAGTGATTTATTTCAAACTTCAACCATCAACACGATTTACAGTCAAAAGTTTCAAACACAAACAAATAAAATGAGACATTTCATTTGTGTGCGCAACTATAATATTTAGCTAAAATATTTTAATAAGCACTCTCCGCAAAACTCACTTGACTAACAAGAGCATCTTGCATCTTACTCTTTAACTGATGCAACTTTTGAGACAAATTAGCTGCAATAGATCTCGCTTGTGGTGTATTACCCTGCAATATATTAATAAAACAAACAGTTAAACTATTTATAAATACTGGCTCTCTAACAACAATCACAAGAGATTTATATAAAGTAGTTATAAATAAACAGCAAAAATGTACAACAATAGCATCGATATACTACTCACTTATAGTTTATAAAATGTTTATAAATGTTGAATGTAAAATGGTTAATTATTAAACAGTAATCATCACTGTCACGGCATGATAGATGATTGTCACTACTATGTCTTTCTCTCTTTTATTTATTTTCATACAATCTATCTCCGCGCATCATCAAGCATTCCTTCATTATTTTCCTCCAATCCTCCTTATATGACAAATTTTAATAAGAACAACATCATATAGTTATTGAGTTTATTTGTAAATAAGTATCATATTAGTTATTTTGACTATTAACAGAGAAGTCATTAGTAAAACAGAGAGCCTGCTCTGTTTTAAAAGAAAGAAAGAATAGAGAATGAAATGATTACTTGTCCTTTACGGCACAAGTCAGCTAATTGATCAGTCAATCTTTCTACATCATTACAAAGTTGCAGCAGTTCAGCTCGCTTAGGTCCTTGCAGAGATTCAGCGACTTTACGTCCATCAGCAACCATTAGTCTAATGGCTTGTTGACCTGTCAATCATTTAGAAACATCTCAACATTTCATCTTATTATAACTATAATGGATGATGCATTACAGTTTAGAGTTTTTAATATGCATAACGATACACACAAGCCATTAAGGAATAACAATGAGAAAAGTCAACAGAAGCCTACCAATTCCATTATCATCAATATTAGGATTAGCCAGCCACTGTTGAGCTTGCTCCAGTTTACCAATGACAGTATGAGCCGGGCGTTTAAGCCCCGCCCTGTCTGTAGATAGGACCGCCTTCTGACAGCGGTCTTGTAGTTCACGTAGTAATTGTTGTATACCGCGTCCTAATGAATGTGCCTGTGGACTGTCACCCTATAACATCGTACAGTCAGTAATAAATAGTAACGTATAGTAACATCGTACAGTCAGTAATAAATAGTAACATATAGTAACATTGTACAGTCAGTAATAAATAGTAACGTATAGTAACATTGTACAGTCAGTAATAAATAACTCGGTTCTATATTAATCGGCTCTATATTAATCCGCTCTGTATTAATTGGCTCTTTATTAATTGGCTCTATATTAATCGGCTCTATATTAATCGGCTCTGTATTAATCGGCTCTTTATTAATTGGCTCTATATTAATCAGCTCTGTATTAATCCGCTCTGTATTAATCGGCTCTGTATTAATTGGCTCTATATTAATCAGCTCTGTATTAATCGGCTCTATATTAATTGGCTCTGTATTAATCAGCTCTATATTAATCGATTCTATATTAATCGGCTCTATATTTGGGGTTAAAAACATAAAAAGTGTATGCAGGTAATATTTGAATAGAATAGCCTATAATATAAGATAGTAATATAAAGGTACTACTACCTTTCCTTGTTGTCTCAGTTCACATAATGCATCTATCATTGACTCTAGGTTAGACACAGTCTTAGTAATGTTGTCTCTGTCTTCAGGATTAGCGCATCTATCTGCTATACGTAGTGCATCCTCTAATATCTGTCTCAAAGCTCTCTCGCCTGCATATTATAAGCATTTATATATTATCAGGCAATCCTTATATAATATGAATTCAGTCAACCCTAACTCTAACCCAAGTTTAGTTAAATACTCACAAACGATAAACAAGAACTTTGAGAGCAAAAGAAAAGTTCCATCAATTGAATATCTTATATTAACACTATTTTCATTTACTGCTATAACGTATAGTTATAATGCCTATTAAACAATGCATTATGATTTAGTTATATATATATATATTCAGTGGTTAAATTAAAACTTAAAAGTGACTACTAATTAGTTATACTACAACAAGTATTGAATAACTAAAGTAGAGATCAGTATCGTCAGTTGATGTAACAAAAGGATTCATAAAATAAACACTTCTATATGTCACTGAATTCAGAACTATGTAAAAAACTAAACTTAATAAATGAACAAAACTGTAATAAATTGAATTAAGTGAGAGTTTACCTGCACTGCCTGGTAAAGCCTGCGTGTCAACCAACCAATCAGAAGCTTGCTTAAACTTTCCATCCATTGCATTCTGTGTGCAAAGTTATCATATAAATATAACAGGATATTAAGCAATTACATAAAGTGTAATATGTAATACGCAGTAACTGACAAGAGCTTTCTTCATGATAGTTATATCAAGAATATGAATGACTTACAAGAGTTTTCTTCATGATACTTATATCAATAGTATAAATGACTTACAAGAGCTTTCTTCATGATAGTTATATCATCAGCGTCCCACTCTTCCTCATCGTATGTAGTCAACTGAAGAACTCTAATAATTTCATGAATCTCATTTGACATCTTTTGTACGACATAATCACGGTTACTTTGTGCCTCTACCACCCCATGTCCACCTGTCAGTACATCAGACACTCTCACTCTTTCTTTACAAACTAGAATTTCAGCACGTTACAAGTCATACAACTTTATACTATTACAATAAGATAATACTTGCTCGGTTAAAACTTATATCCATTAATCAACCCACACTAAGTGTTATCCCATACACGCACTACAGTTACAACAACTATCCAATTGTCTGATCATATGTCTTTACAATATATAACAATATTTAATATAGAAACAGACAAGATACAAGTGGGATGATAACTAGATCCCAACCTTGTCCCTTGGTAGTCACAAAGATCTTAATGCCACTAATAAGTCCTGGAGTCAGTTGCTTGACTTGCTCTAGAGATCTCTGAAGCCATTCTCTGTGAACCTGATGAGTCAGCTCTTTCTCTCTACCATCAACTTCCTTTGCCATTTTTGTCAGCACCGGACTTAAGTTCTTTAAAACAAACAATCATAGGTTCTAGTATTCATTCAATAGACAACAATGGACATTTAATTTATTTACTGATAAATAATTCAATATAAAAATTAACTAGGGCTGTACCAATAGTTGTAGTTCATTTAAAGTACTATTCAATCCCCAGAAGATTATTAGATATAGCATTAAAGTAAGCGCATCAAAGTATTACTCATTAAAGTGAAAATTAATAAATTCTAATCTCTGACATTTAATCTTTAGTGTCGAAAATATTCATTCTATAATTATATTCTTACTAACAATACTTACTTTACTAAACAATACTATATATAGACTTCACATCTCATAGCTATTTTAATGTTATAATATTTCTTATAAGACACAATACTAGCTAAAATAACTGAAATAATTTAATAAATAAGCATAAATAAGAATTGCATAAATAAGATAGAGCCTAAAGTAATTCTATTATGAAACATGCATCAATTCTTAAAATCCAGCCTCGTCCTACTAGCATATCCAAGTTGTGTATCTCTATTGACTAGATAGATGATATACTGCAGAGTTAACAAGATTACTGACAGATGAAGACATCAAGTGATACCTTAACAAAAGTCACAAGATCTTCTATCGACTCAACAACTTCTGTGATTGCTAAATATTCCAGAACATTCTTACAGATACGTATTATCTTCCTGACTTCAGATTCATCAAATGCAAGAAGAAGTGCTGATGTGCCTTGTAAGATACCTGTATCAACAACACAAGGCATAGTAAGACACATACCGACATTGTATACACTGTAGTTCTCTGGTATACTTTCAAGTAAGTCAATCAGCCAAGATATTCATTGTTGTAATTTACACTTGTATAATTTCTGTCAGATTTTACAGAAATGTCATATGAAAAATTTATAAAAAAAAGTATATATACAAATATTATATAAATTATATGTATGTATGTATGTATGTATGTATGCATGCATGTATGCATATATATATATATATATCTCAATGTCTTATACTAAATAATA